>SRMA01025430.1:0-163409 GCA_007224835.1 Danionella cerebrum | reverse complement strand
TTGGAGACAAAGTCAGAGAGGCCAGATTGAGATGGTTTGGACATGCAGAGGAGGGATAGTGGTTATATTGGTAGAAGGATGTTGGAGATGGAGATGCCAGGCAAGAGGTCAAGAGGAAGACCAAAGACAAGATATATGGATGTGCTGAAAGAGGACATGAAGGTAGTTGGTGCAAGAGTAGAGGATACTGAGGACAGAGTTAGGTGGAAAAGGATGATTCGCTGTGGCGACCCCTAAACTGGGAACAGCCGAAAGGAAAAGAAGAAGAAGCCTTTGTACAAAACTGACATGTTTTATCTGGCTTTAGTGTAAAACTGGCATGTTTTATCTAGTCCCCTAGCTTTGGTATAAAACTGGCATGTTTTTTTCTAGTCTCCTAGCTTTTGGACAAAGCTGTCATGTCTTTCTACTCCCATAGGTTTTGGACAAAACTGGCATGTTTCCCTAGACCCCTGGCTTTGCCTCAAACCATGTGGCATTTGCTGGCATGTTTTATCTAGTCGATTAGTTTTTTAAACAAAACTGTAAAGTTGTAGTTAATATACTAGCCTTAGTATATCACAGCTTGTTCTCTACTCATCCAGTGTTCGTAAAATACAAGCATGTCTTATATAGTCCTCTAATTTTGGTAGAAAATCTACTTTTGTGCCCCCCAAGTTTTGCTGGGGACTAATGACAGCATTGATCAAGTCTCCCAGGTATGATTCAAAACCAGTTTATTGTAATCCCCTAGTTTTGGTAGTCATTTAAGTGACTCCCAATCATTTTGATTATTGTACAAATAGTGCATTATAAGACAGGAAGCTTGGAAGTTGAGGATGAGCTAATTTTAGAGGGTGCTTTAATTTTTTCCGAAATGCTTTAAGTTTAATGTATTTCACTGGTGCATTTTGACTTTTGAAAGATTTCTTGGAAGATTGTGGGAAAAAAAGAGCAAGTTGGGGACAGATGGAGTGTAAAATGAAAACTAGTGTATATGACCATTGCTTAATGATTGATGTGGTTGTGAAATGCTCCCACATTTTTAAGGTTTAAAATATTGCATTGTTTTGTCAGTTATTCTCATGGACTTGCTGTACAGTAAAAATACTCTCCATTGATCCCATCTATTAATCATTTAGTTGTTTTTTTTTTGTGTAACTGAAAGTGCTTGTCATGTGGCTGTGGAATTAGTGAAACACAATCTTAAATAAGGGAAAATAATAGTATGTGGCTTACATTTGCAGTGAACCAAACTTGGTAACATCAGGGTGTGGTAGATTGATTTTGGTGTGTGTTTCAGAACTGCAGCACTTGTTGCACTTAGAAGAAGGCTCTGAGACTGTCACTGAGAAAGCTTCTCTGTCCTTGGATCATTTCTGGTGGAGAGTGGGCCAGGGATCCCACATCCAGCAAGCACCGCACCCAACTGGAAAACATGTGTGGGGTGAAGCCCTCATACTGGACTCCCTTACGTTGCAGGTACTGTTGTTCTTGTAGTGTTTTAGTCATTCTTTGTTTTGCAATAACAAACATTATAATGAAACTGTTTGCAGGCAAGCTATAGCAGGCCACAGAGGGGGATCCCAAACACCTTCAGAAATATTTCTTTGGACTCCAGTCTGAAAGGGCTACAGGTGGAAGTGTCTGAAACCTGTACCCTGTGTTTGTCACGTCTGGTCTCCGTTTTCAATCTGGACAAAGAAAGAACTGGCCCTGTTCTATCTCCTCTGGAAACATCTCAAGACCATCTTCCACCTCTCTTTAATTTTAAACTAAGTTTTGAGGATGTCAATGCATTCACACTCTCCAGTGTAGCAGGTAAGAACCACTGTTGAAAAAGACTTGGTACTAAACTGATTGCTATTTCTTAGTGTACCTCTTGTTCTGGCACATGATTATTGAAGTGCTACATTTTGTTTATTGCATTTTAGGCGCTGTGACATTGAGGGTGGATTCTGTTTTGGCTGAAGGATCAGGGGCAAACCTTAGTATGAGTGTCCTGGGTGTTTCTCTGGCAGTGGCAAAGTCCCTCACTGAGAGCACAGAGCCATGCTGCCCAGCTGCCCAAACTGTCTGCCCCATCCTGAGCCTGCCTTCTTTCTCTGTCGCCTATAGCATCAGCACCTGCAGTCTGCAGGTAGTTTTGACGTTCATCACATTTCATTTTAGTTAGATATTTTTTGTATTTCTTACATGAAAAAAATTGTTTATGAATAATAGAATTTCTACTTAGAACCAATATTTTAAGCCACATGTTCTTTGAAAAGTAAAGAAGGCTTGACCTTCAAGATGGCAAAATCAACGCTTGACAAAGTTCTGGTTTTAAAGACTATAGAATCAAGTATTTGCTTTTCTTGTAACAAACTGTCAAAATCAAAGCCCGATCATCTTTTCTAAATGCACACCTCGCTGCACGGTGACTTAACTACATATTCTTCCATTTTATTTGACCAGATACAAAGTGAAAATGCTTTGACTCTGCAGTGGACTCCATCGGACCACATGTTTTTATATCAGCATATGACAGAGAGCCAAAGCTACTGGAAAGTGCTGTCTGAATCTCTAAGACAGTCTGCCGAAACAGAGCCTACAGCTTCCATCTCCGGCATGTTACTTTGTGTACAGCTGGCAAGTGCACAGCTAATTGTACAAGTAGCTGAAAACAACTCCATCGTCCTCTGTTCAGAAGCACTGTTGCTCTCAACATGCCCTGGGGCCTTTCTAATTAAAACTCCTCACTTGGTCTTCAACTTCGATGGGAATGACATTTTCTCCTTTTCTGGGATGGAGTTTCAGATGTTGGATGAGCTTGAGGAGATGGAGCAACACAGATCTCATTTTCCGTTTCTCCAAACATCTCACAATCGTACTTGGCTTTTTACCGCGCCGACTCTTGCCATAGAGTTCCCTTATCAGTACAACTTCTCAGACACATTCGACAAAGCTATTGGGGTGCAAAAGTGGTTGAAGACCCTGCACAGTGAGGCCACCCCATCAACAAAGCCCTGCCGCTTGCCCCCGGATCTGCTGATTCGCATTAACCAGTTTTCTTTTGTGTTCCTGGATGACGTTTTTGAGATCAAACTTCGTGATAATTACGAGCTCATGAAGGATGAAAGCAAAGAAAGCGCCAAACGCCTCCAGCTACTGGACAAGAAAGTGGCTGATCTCCGAAAACAGCACGGCGAGCTACTACCAGCTCGTAAGATTGAAGAGCTCTACACCTCCCTTGAGCGCAAACACATTGAGATTTACATTCAGCGTTCCAGACGGCTGTATGCTAATACACCTATGCGCAAGTCCCTGCTCACCTGGACTGTGTCTGACCTGGAGCTAGTGGTGCTGGCAGATCAGTCATTGCATGGTCCTGAAAGGGTCAGAGAGCAGATCAGGGACATTGACGGCATCAGCCCCTTACCCAGAGACGGTCTTCAGCTTGCCATCCAGTGGTGCCGGGCCTTTAATTTTAAACTCAATGCTTTTCTGGGTAAGTCCTGCATGTATGGTTGGTTTGATTTATTTTTGTCTTTATGTTGAGTTTCTTTGGCTTTTTTATTGTGGTTGTGGTTTCGTTTTAGCTTTATGTTGAGTTGCTTTGGATTATCTTGGTTTGTTTTTTAATGTTAGTGGTTTGTTTGAGCAAAGGGTAAGGGTTCAATAATTTTTTTTTTGTATTATTTACAAGAACGTATATAATTATTAATAGTTTTACGCTTATTTTATATTAAAATTATTATCCCTTTATAATACAACTGTACTTTGAAAATAAAAAAATGTTCAACAGTTGCGTGTTTGTTACAAATAGGTCTGGGTGATAATTCGATAACGATAATTACCAGGGTATATATTTTTCCTCAATACGATGATATGTACACAGGAGACTCTTTGTTCAGAGAGTCTGAAGAGGGGTGATGGCTTTTATTGGATGATTTACATCATTTGTTCTGTAAGTTCTTGGAAATCCCCAGTTAAAGTCCCTGTTGAAGTCATGAACTTTTTGCAAACTCTTGTAACATAATGACTGTCCTCAGAGGAGTCATGGCCGTTGGTTACCTCTCTGTAAATTTTAATAAAAATAAAAAGTTGGTTACCTCTCTCTTTAATTATAGCTATAGCTATGGTTCCAATTCCAACCTCCTCTCCATATTTGTGTGTTACAGCAGGTAAAGCCATTGCTTTCTAACTTAAATCAGTTACATTTTGTGATTTAGATCTCCAGATATTTGTGTAAATTATAAGAAATATTGTTGGAGATTTTCAAATCACTGAGTTAACTGAACAGTAGGTGTTCACACGGGTTTCACTTAAATATTTTAATCTGTATTTACCTCAATTGAAGAGTCGTGTGTTATTTTTCGACTATTAAAAAGTAGTTAAAACCACTAAAAGCTTATCTGTTTTCACTAGGTACCAAAATAATCCTTTCAATTAAACTAAAATGAATGAATGATCTATATTGTGATAATTATTGAAATCGACTGATATGAAGAAAAAAAATTGTGATTCTGTTTTTGCCCGTTTGTCCCAGACCTAAGTTCAAACATTGTTCATAGTTCAAACATTGACTATAAAATGAACCTTGTTTGAAATCATTGGCTTTCAAAAGTTCTGCTCTGTTCTCTGTGCTTCAGTGCGTATCCGCGATTACCCGCGCTACTTGTTTGAGATCAGAGAGTGGGCACTCTCTGGACGGCTGATGGGCACTGAGCAGGATGGGCAGCTGAGAGCTAAACGCAAACAAGTGGTCCATCTCGGCCAGCCATGGGGTGATGTGATCGTTCACCGCAATATGCCTCCGCTCAAGTTCTACTATGATGTCCACTGTGAGTCACAACAAACTTTTGTACTTTAAAGTTCATAACCTGAGTTGGTGCAGAAATGACTCAACAAATTCATTTTTTTAGCAAACATTTCCTTGTACACTATTGTTTGGGGCCCCTGCTGGGATCCTGCATGGACTCTGATTGGCCAGGCTGTTGATTTACTGACCAAACCTACAGCTGACCCATCTCCCCTTTTGACCTGGTGGGATAAAAGCAGGCTTCTTCTTCATGGGCGCTGGGTGATGGATATCGAGCAGGCCAACCTGCATCAGCTTGCTACTGAAGTACTACCCAAAATTTTTCCGCAACCTTCGATAATTTTAAACCAAGTGTTTAGTTAACCTTTTCATTTTTAGGACCCTTACAACACTATAGAGAACCTACACTGGGAGTGGACCAAACTCAATTTTGACTGGAATCCTGGCAGGTTTGTTTTTAAGGGTGACCTGGACGTCAATGTTAGAACAGCTTCCAAGTAAGCACTAATTTTGTAACATTGTATTGTGACATTGTGTTTGTTTCATATCTGACCTCAGATCTGTTTTTCTGCAGATATGATGATATTTGCTTCCTGCATCTCCCGAGTCTATGCATGACCCTTGACCTTCAGTGGTTATGCCATGGGAATCCACATGACCACCACGCTGTAATGCTGTGTGCTTCGGAGAACATTGCAGATGTCACATCTGGACAGCCACATGACTCCTACAGGGCCTTTCGTTCAGAGAACCTCAACCTCTCCATCACCATGGATCTCGACCAGCAGTTTGGCAAAGGTTACAGTGGCCTTCTTTATTGATGCTCATGAATCCAGTCTATTTTCTAAAATGTCTGTTTTTAAAACTTACTGTTACTGCCAAAAAGCTAACTTTGGTAAATCTCATTTTGTTTATGTGCCTCTTGTACTGTATATTTGCCACTTTAGCGAGGAGCTTCTCCTTCTTTGCACTTTTACCCACATTCATCCGTAGCAAAGCAGCCTCTGACAAAATCCTGCCTCATTGAAACTAAAACCAGTATCCATTCTTTTCCCCGTGTTAAAAATGGAACACAGAGACACCCCCGGTGTTAATGTATGTGTGTGAGTTGTGGGTGCTTTAACTAATAGTGTTACATTTAACACTGGGATATTGTTTATATCAGTGCATAATATTGACTCCAGTAGTGTTGATTTAACACTAAAATTGCTGTTTTTGTTGTCCACAGCAACCCGAAACATCCACTGAACAATTAACTCAGAACTTTTCTACAAAAATAACCCATTGCCCTTTGTCCAAAAACTGACATAGTTTACAGATAGTGTGAATGACTGCACATTCACGGAAGGGCTGGGTGTATAAGCACCTTATGTTGTTCAAAATATTAATCATAACCCTTCATAGAAGACTATGGAAATAAGGTTTAAGGAGTTATAACAGAAATGCACCTTTATTTAGAGGAAAGTCCAGTTAGAAGCATACAGTCTTGTGTCAAAACAGGAATGAAGAAAAGAGCAAGGAATGGTGGAGGGGAAGCTGATGTTACTTCATGTTTGTATTAACTGTTCTTTTTCAGATATTAGATTATTAAAAAAAAATATATCACACTTATTACATCCCTTTTTGAACTCAGTTTTGTGTTCAAAAGGGGACTCGGCAAGATGATCGGTCCCAGAAAGGATTTTTCCCTTTCAAATTCCACCTACTGAATTAAAATATTCTTTGGTTCAACATATTCAGGAACAACTGGTGAATATGTGGCATGATCTCTATTAATGGGATCAAGACGTGCATTTTTAAGGATACAAAGGGAATGCATGTTGCTTTCTAGATGTTGCATTGGGTGATGCGTCAAAATTCTGAGCAATGTAGGTTTTGAAGCCTTTATTTTTTTTTTTCAAGCCAAATCATTCAATAAGTATTCGACTCTTCACAGACTCCAGATCAGCACTTTTGTAGCATGTTCAATTGGATTTTCCAATCGAGGTTTTAAAGGGGTGTTTGTGTCATCTCTCAGAGCTCTGTCAACCCAGAATCCTCCTCTACAGCAGCACCCTGCGCTGGATGCAAAATTTTTGGGCTACCTGGACCAGTGTGTCCCGGCCCATCTGTAGAGGCAAACTCTTCCACAGCCTCAGACCCCTGCGCAGGAAGCTCGGCCAGCACTACAAGCAGATGTCTTACACAGCGACTTTTCCACAGCTACAGGTCAACACTTTTAATGAGCTGCTTTCTTATTTTATTTAGCACAATATAAAGAGTATTCGCTACTCTTTCAAAATAACCTTCTGTATGGGTTAATTTTAAAAAAGTGTTGCATACTAAACATAAAAAGGGTTTACCATTGGAGTAACTAATGTTATAGAGTTAATATAATAATGTAGCATTACGTTAAAAAACTGATATCTTTAACCACATTTAAAAGCTGCTGTACGTTTCACTGCCATTATTAATATGCAGTTCAACATAAACAATGACGTCTATCTTCCCTCATGCTGCCACTGTCTAAGGTTTTAAATCCAGTGTCATTCTATTATTAGGGCTTTAGCACAGAAGGTTCATAGAACCCTATCGTAATTGCTTAAAGCATTATTGTTTTGCAGCTTTTGGTACATTTTTGAGGGGCTAAACATGCTTGAAAAGTCACACATGCCAGAACTGATGAAAGATTACATCTGATTGGGGTTCCATAGTGGGTGTGGCAAAATAGCTTTGTTTCAGCTTATGTTACACTCTCGGTTTGACGTTTGCACATTAAATTTGTATCTTTCGAAGACATAAATATTAGTAATATGGATAGCGTTTCAAAAATCAACAAGGTCAGTCATTTAAATTTTATTCTAAATCTTCTTCTAGAGATTTTAATTGATCATAATCGAAATCTGGTAGTCCCATCTAAAGACTTTTTCTTAAAAGTTTTTTGAATTCGGGGAACGATGACATGAAACAGAAAGTTATATATATCTTGGCCGTACAATGTCTGTTTGGGATCTCAAAACTCCATCAGTATTAACTAAAGTTATGTGGGATGTTAAATTGCTTGCTTTTTTGACTGTATCAAACTATGTATGCACAGTGGCCAAAAGTCGAAAGTCATAATTTCACCATAACAAGCAACATGAACACATCTACAATGTACTCTCTCTGTTATAGCGCCACCAGGTGGCCACAGGAAATACAACATTTAACATTGATAAGGTTCTTCTTTTTTACAATTTTTTTAAATTAGTTACATTTTTTTAAATAACAAAAGAATATTGGCAAGAACAATATCAAAAAATATTTAGACTCATTAGCGCCGCCTGGGGGTCATGAGACTTTGAAATGTGATTTTCATTATTTAATTTGCCTGTATTGTTCCATAATTTAAAGAATTCTCACTTGAATACGTCTAAGTATTCATTTAATACATTGTTATTAATTTACATCTTTTTAAATTAACCTGTTGGGCACTTTTAAATGACTGTGTTTACATTTTAAAAACGTGTGCTACTCTTCCTGTTCAGGTCCATTACTGGGCATCATTTGCTCAGCAGAGGGGCATTCAGGTGGAGTGCAGCAAAGGTCATGTGTTCACCCGAGGAGCTCAGAGGCTCATCCCACAGGGTGAGAAACCCAACAGGCCTCATTCACTTCACAAGTGTATAGAGATGTTGAGCTGAAGTGATCAGTGGTTGTTTTGTAGCCGGAACTGTGATGAGACGCCTGATCTCCGAGTGGAATGTGACTCAGATGGTGAGCGACCTCTCTCTGGTAACCGTGCACCTCATGGCTTCCACATGGGATGAGACGGCTGACCACCAGATCAACGCCCAGGTGAAGAAGACCCACCTGCTCAGCCTGTCATCTCTCAGCTACCAGAGACAAAGCAACCGCATAGAGGAGGTGAGGTCCCACAATGGCCTTCAGAACTGACTTCTATTATTTGTGGCTCAGAAAAGTTGGTCCTGTTTTTATATATTATGGTTATAAAAATGACAACTTCAATATGCCATTGAACGTAAAAGATTGTTTAAAAATTACTTAATGTAGTTGTGAAGCTTTTCAAAAGTAAAGACTAAGGCTAATTTTGAGTTATTTTGAAGGGGGTTGCTGGATTCAATGTTGTTGTTTTTTTAACACAATCAATGTTTGAATCATCATAGGAGGTGAACTTGAAGGATGAGAGTAATGCTTCCTACACCCACAAATTATGTTTGGTGGACCTGAGAGCATCTTGGACCACCACCAACAGGAACATTGCCTTTGGGTTGTATGATGGCTACAAGAAAGCTGCTGTGCTGAAGAGGAACCTCTCCACGGAGGCTCTGAAGGGCCTTCGAATTGACACCCAGGTACAGTTGAAAAAGCTGAAGCGTTCCATGTCCAGCTACTCTTCAAACACTGCTCCAGCCACACCAGTCATCACCATGACTTCCCGTCCAGAGAAGAGTCAGAGTGAAGGTAGTCTGCTCTTCGCAGTTTGATAATGTTGCTTATGCTTGTTGTAAAATCCATGTATGTGTTTGTTCAGGAACATCCATGCTACAGAAGCTCATTGAGGAGACTGATAAGTTTGTGGTCTTTTCTGAAGAGGACTCAGGCGTGAGCGATCAGCTTTGTGGGATTGCTGCATGTCAGACTGATGATGTCTACAATCGCAACTGGTTCATAGAGCTCGTCAACGGCCAGGTGTGTATTGAGTGTTTAGTGAAGTAACTTGCAGAGAATGGTCCTGCACTTGTAAACATCTCATATGTTTGGTGCTCAGATGATGCTGCGAGGCACTGAGACTGCTGGTTGTGTGCTGGTTTCTGCTGCCAAGGCTCAGCTGCTACAGTGTGAACACCATCCGGCTTGGTATAACGACACACTCAAACAGAAGACCACCTGGACATGCCTTTTGGATGGTATGCAATACTTTGCCACCATGGAACAAAATCCTTCTGAGCAGGAAGACTGCCAGCTGTGGCTGGAGGTAAGTTTATGGCTTGATGTCCCTCACTTTAATTGTGTTTTAATGAGTCTTAATTAATTTTGTGGATACACAGGTGAAAAACATCGAAGAGCACAGGCAGAGAAGCTTGGACTCTGTGCAAGAGCTGATGGAGAGTGGCCAGGCTGTTGGAGGAATGGTCAGCACCACCACAGGTGTGTAATTTTAATTGTGTGTTGTTTTGTTTGTGGTGGGGGTGTAGTGATCATGATCCATACATATTCAATAATACAATGTACATCTGTATATTTTAACTATTTTAATACAAACTACTGTAACTTTTTCATTACAAACATTTCTGTTTTAAAAAATGAGTAGTTGTAACTTTATTTGTCACATACACTGTGACATGCAGGGAAATTAAACCCCTCTGGCCACAAACATAGACAAGGTGGCTATTTATGAGATGTAGGATTTAAGAAAGAAACAGAGAAATGGGTATACATGCACTGTACTTTTCAGAGGGCAGTGTGGAGCAGGTTAAAAAATAGTTTCTATAAGAGGTTGTAATATCTTCCAGCCGCTAGGGGGCAGTGCTAATGTTGATGTGGCTTTTTCAGTCCTTTTTTTAGTAATAATGGAACAAAATAATAAATGTCCCCTTATCGATATCAAATACAGACACTGACAATTTAACAAAAGTTTCATCAGTGAGAATTTGAAAGGTTTGAAATAATCCAGGTTAGAGTTTGATTAAATATTAGAACTCTATTATTTTGAATTCCTCTGATGAGTCAGATTTTGCCGAATTATGATGTCTTTCCATAAGTGCTGTGTACAAGACAAATAAAAAAATAAGTACCGGTAGATATCAGATTGGAGGTTAACAAATTGAAGCCATGGCAAAATGTTACTAGTTGTTTACTAGTAGGGGATATGGTAGATGTGATTGTGCACAATCCACAGGACTAATAAGTAACTAGATAAGCTAATGTTAGTGCAAAAACTTTCATGTTGGCTCGAAAAAGTGCTGTTTAAAACTATTTTTAAAAATTTGCCCTTGTTACTAGGGAGAAATCAATGTTGTCATTAAAAGGTTCCCTTCTGACTATGAGTGATATTTACTAAGTTCTATGTCTCTATTATTTTCTAAAGCTGGGATCTAGATCTGCTTGTTTAGATTCCCCTGGCATGCTCCTTATGTCACTAAGAGTAAAATAGACTGAGTGAAAGCTGAGAGAAATGCCTTGTGAGTTGCTATGGTAAACAGTGTGGTTGCTAGGGGGAGTCAGTGACAAAATGTTACCAATGTCACTGTGAATAACATAACCGTCCCCCATGAGATTGTGATATTCCAAATTGGTTGCTAAGGTACACAGTCTGGTTGCTATGGGGGGGGCACAATATAATATTCCCTTTGAAACTCTTTGTTATACAAACCAAACCCAATGTATTTATCATTTACCAAAGCTGACATCGAGTTCAGCTCTACTGTTAGGGAATACAGTTGCTAGGGAGCTTTCAATGGTCATGAAAAATTAAGATTCTATTATGTCTAACATAAACAGACCCCCATTTCTTTACTATATTTTCCCCATTTGTTCTCAAAGGCCTTTATAAGTAAATGGGTGTATATTTATCCCTTCTACAGCATAAGGTTCAACTGGTAACCTCCACACATGTGGTCCGTTTTAAGTTACAGTTTTTCAAAGTTTGACCTCATGTTGTGTATTTGCCAGTATTCCTTTAGTAGTACCAGTCTGAAATGATTTAGCAAGCCAGGTCAGACCAATTTGGTACAGTTTGGTGACTGTAGCTCAAAAAGTCTAGGAGGAGATGCTTTTGAAATTGTTTTGTTGGAAACAAAAGATGATTAACAATATGTTGGCTTTTACAATACAAGATGATGAAAAAGGAGCATGTTATGGTATTTTACATGATTTGCTATGAATTTTATAATGGCTCATTTTCAGGTGGCATGAAACATTTAATGCTATTAATAGAAACCCCTTACATGGATTTTTATCATTTTAAACTGAAGTGAAAAGCACTATGATGCTTCTTTCACTGCTTATCTCTCTGTTGGTTGACCAGTCACTTGTGGCTTTTCCAATCTTCCATTTGCTTTGGAATGACAATGACCAGAAAAAAAATCCCCAAGAAATCATGAGCTTCAGAAACACACAAACAATTTCTCTACACTGGGATGTCACTGGAGAATGACTTCTCATTTGTATATTTAACTTTTTCTCAACGTTTTTTGTATATTTGCTAATGGTTACTTTAACTCTTGTCACAGGAAGTTGCCCCTCTCCTTTTCAAATAATTGGGGTCATGTATGCAAATGTAAATGCACCTTTCGTCTGTGCCATACACTTGAAACAGGGTCTTGGATTTAATTTTCCTTTCTCATCTTGTTCAGCAATCTTTGAAATATCCACTGCAGTCTATTCATCTGAATTCTGAAATGTTTGTTCTTGTGATTTAGACTGGAACCAGCCCTCTCACGTGCATGAGACCCAGCAGGTTCAGCGTATCATCTCTCGTTGTAGCTGTCGCATGTACTACATTGGCTACAGCCATGACATCGATTCTGAACTTGCCACCTCTATCAAACCACCGGAAGTACGTTTTTGCCATGAGAAAGAAGATCTTTTAAAGAAACAGGCTGGTATGTGAACTTCCAGCATAAGGAGTTTTAGTCTCTGGTTGCTGTTAATTCTACATTTATATCCATATTTCAGGCGCTGTGGACACCTTCACCCTCATCCACAATGACTTGGAGATTTCCACCAATCCTGTGCAGTACTCCATGATCCTGGATATCGTCAATAACTTGCTACTCCACGTAGAGCCACGACGCAAGGTTTGAACTCTAGAGGTCTCGAAGGCCATTTTGAAATTGGGTATTTGCTGATCTTCCAGCACTTTTTTGTTTGTTCAGGAGCACAGCGAAAGGAAGCAGCGTGTTCGTTTCCAGCTGGAGATCTCAAGCAACCCTGAGGAACAGCGCAGCAGCATCCTGCACCTTCAGGAAGCAGTTCGCCAGCATTTGGCTCAAATCCGCTGTCTGGAGAAACAGATCTACTCCAACATGAGGGTTGGCTTTGAAAAAAATGTTTAGATCTTCCAAAGTGCTCTCAGCCCTTTCATCCTTGTTTTTCATCCTCACAGTCCCAGTCAGAGGAGTTTCGAGTAGATGAGCTGTCGGAAATCAACCTGCGCTTGCAGAATCAGCTCAACCAAGAGAAGACGGACATGCAGATGAAGAGTGAAGAACTCAACATCCTCATTAGGTCGAACATGACAATTTTTATGGTTTAAAGTTGTTGGTTATGAAATAAGGGGCCCTTTGGCGCAGTGGGTAGCACTGTGGCCTTCCAGTTAGAAGGTTGTTGATTCGAGGCTCGCCTGTGACCTTTGCATGTTCTCCCCGTGCTTGCGGGGGTTTCCGCCGAGTACTCTGGTTTCCCCCATAGTCTCAGAAACATGCGGTTAGGTTAATTGAATAATCTAAATTCCCCTTAGGTGAGAATGTTGCCCTGCGATGGACTGGTTACCTGTCCAAGGTGTACCCCTGCCCTAACCCTGCCCAATGTTCGCTGGAGATAGGCACCAGCAGACCCCCGTGACCCCTAAAGGGAATAATCAGGTTGGCAAATTAATGCTATGAAATATGTTTCAAAGTGAATATTTGGTTTCACAGATGCTTTAAAGATTTCCAGCTGCAAAGGGCAAACAAACTGGAGCTGCGCAAACCCCCAGAAGATGTTAGCGTTGTACGTCGGACTGAGATCTACTTTGCTCAGGCCCGCTGGTGTCTCACTGAAGAAGATGGGCAGCTGGGTATAGCAGAGCTTGAACTGCAGAGGTTCATGTACAGCAAGGTGAATGACCAGCAGTCCGCAGGCAGTCGAAAACAACAGATTCCTGGTACTGGCATTCAGGGAAATTATATAGTCGCTAAGAAGATTCAGTAAATTTGGAAACATGAAATTGCCATGGAATCTGACAGTTGGAAGCAGTTCTGAGAACTGGTTCTCAATTGTCATCCATAATATATCATCAATTGTTTGCTACTGTTTGTTTCCAAATCTCATGGGATCCTCTCCTCCACAGTTGAATAAGTCTGATGACACAGCAGAGCATCTCCTTGAGCTGGGCTGGTTCACTATGAATAACCTGCTTCCTAATGCTGCTTACAAGGTACAGCTGCATCGTTGTTCACACTAGTACAGAGTCATTGGTTTAATTGTTATTCATGTCAACTTTTCGAAATGCTGTGTCCTTCAGCCTACATCGGTAAATAAAAGAAATGAAATGTTCATATCTTTTAAGGGGGGTCATAAATGTGAGGAAAAACAAAAGTGGTTTATTTGAGCTGGTGGAACAAGAAATGTAGTAGTAGTAGTCTGTCTGACATTCATTGTTGAGTCGAATGCTTGTCCAGAAAGTTACCCCGAACTGTTTGTTACAGGCAGAACTGTTGGGGTACATTAGTGCCACGTAACATTTTTGCGTATTTTATTAAGGCGACAGGAGGCTTTTCATCCATGGGAAATGAGCTCTGATTCTGTTGGCTACTCAGAGCTTTGAACAAAAGATCCCAAAACATGCTACTACAATTTAATATTTTTAATGTTATTAAACAGTCAAATAGGATTATTGTTTCTATGAAACTATGATGATTTTCTTTACTATGAGTTGCATATTGGTAGACATAAATGGAAAAAAGGAAATAAAAGAAAGTAGTTCATATCCCGCAAAAACAAATATATGCACATAATTCAGATTAATATATTGATTTTAAATCAATTTTAAAATCTCAAATTTGTAATGTTCTTTAAACAACAGCTACAGTAAACAAAAATGGGAATAAGCGTTTGTAGCAGTTGTAAAATATATCATTTTTATCTGAGGCCGAAGTGCCAAAATCCAATATCTTGCCCATATGTGACCTCTGGTAACAGATATTTCCATGACACTCTGAACAACCTGATGCTGAACTTGTTTTAATGAATTTTTTTTATTCAACCAAGATTTAATTTACAATGTTCAAAAACAATTTGCACGTCTCTAAACTCTGTTAATCTTAAAACTCTGCTTGATTTCTGCTTTGCAGCATGTGAGGGTAAGTATAGAATGGATAAAATCCAATTTGTGAGATGCCAACTGTGTCTTCATCCTCATGTCATGTATTTTTCTCAAGCATGGCATTCCACAGTTTTCTTTTTCTTCTTCTTTTTTACATCCGTCCAGTCATCGTTGCATTTAACCAAATGGACATTCCAACATGACAATGTTTCGTTTTTGGTTTAGATACAAATTCAGGCAGCTATAAGTAGCTAATCTTGTATGTTGCAGGTGGTTTTGCGTCCTCAGAGTCCCTGCCAATCAGGTCGCCAACTAGCCTTGCGCATCTTCAGTAAAGTCCGCCCCCCAGTGGGAGGGATTTCCGTCAAAGAGCATTTTGAGGTAGCGATTATGAACTCTTAGTGAGTCACCTTAATGACATACATCACATTATTATTTATGTTCTTGTAGGTAAATGTGGTCTCACTCACTATTCAGCTCATGTATCAGTTCTTCAAGAGGATGATGGGATTTTTCTTCCCTGGAAGAAATGTGGAAGAGGAGGAAGTTGGTGATGAGGAAGACAAATTCAGACTGGTTACAACAGGTTCATCATCTTTTAATTTTATGCGATCAAGCCGTTTTTCTATTCCAGATTTCGATGTGGGTTTTTTTTGTAACATTTATGTATGAATTGATACAGTTTCCTGTTTTAAGCAGGGCTCATAATGACCAATATGAGCTAACATTGATTTCTCCTTCTCTTCCCTCAGAGAGTGTTGAATTGCTGTCAACCGATGTTTTGTCTCACTAAAGATCCATCTTGTTCTATTAATAGTGCCTCGTTCATTTGACTTTGAAGGGTTTTGTGTCTGCTGTTGCCTTGCTTGCTCATTGTGGAGTGTTTTTAAATAGGTGTGGTGAAACCCAGACAGCTCTCAGAAGACTCCATTGGAACTGGAAAAGGAGTGACACAAGGGATAAATCGCACTGCTGGTGTCAGGAGGTCTTTTCGCAAACCACCTGAGGTGTTTTTTGTTATTCATTCATATTGGTGACCTGTATCGACTAAGATGTCACCAAGATATCTCATCTGTTTCTCTCTTCCCTGTCCAGCATCCTGTTGATGATATCGATAAAATGAAAGAGAGGGCGGCCATGAATAATTCTTTCATTTACATCAAAATCCCTCAGGTTCCTCTCTGTGTTAGTTACAAGGTCTGTTCTGATCAACTCTTCTATTTCCTGAAATGTTTTAAAAAGTTAAAGGGGTCATAGGGAACTGAGAAACCAATAGGTGCTTGATTTGTTCCCCTCTAAGAACTGTTCATGTTTTCAGAAGTAAAAATGGTTTTAGTTATTTTTATCGGAGCCAACTGTGTGTCACGAAAGCCTGATTTCCAAAAAAAAAACGCTCATCTGATCTTATTAAGCTCTGCTATAGCTATTAGTCTTTTGCCGCGTTCAGGATCCTTGGTTGTCTTCCAGATATTTCCTGATCTCATTTCGTACTCTTTATTATGTCAGGGAAGTGGTGGTGCAAAGGATGGCTATTAAAACACACCCCCTGTGATGCAACACGAAAGGTTATGGAAAAGCAAGCAGACTGAACTGAACTGTGCCAAGCTGTAACGTGTCGTGCAGTGGAAAAGCTCCATAAGTGTATTGAAAACATAGAACTTGACCATTACCTGCCATTGGGCCGTTCGAAGCCAAAACCAGAGGGATTTGGGCATTGACAGGACAGGAGTAAATGTTCAAAAGCACTCACAAACAGAGCCTTTATGTCAGTTTGTGCTCCAAAAAGCTTAATAAATCTGAATAAATTTTGTATTAAGCTCCTGTTATATTTTAACATTGAAAACCTTCGGGGTCATACTGCACAGTGCCTAATGAGGTCCTACTCCAGAATTGCAGCTAAATGCTATTAGAAGGCACTGTTATACAGTAGTACAGCTGAGTGCACGATTTTGAGTCACCAACAGGTTTTGAGAAATTGCATGCACCTGTGCTCATGTATGCAAGTGACAATGGCACAGTATGAACAACCAAAGACTAGATCTGAGAGAGCCGCAGACTGGTTCTGAGACATTTGGCGAGCTAAATATCTGGAGCTGTTGGTGACTCCAAATTGTCTGAAATGTGTTTTGCCTGAAATAACATTGCGATTGCTTGTAACAAATGAGAGCTTAATATCCATGGAATCTGGAAGTTGGGGAAGAGATACAAAGGCATTGAAAGGAAATCAGGTATGGTTTTGTTTCAAATAGGGCTTCTCAGGCTATTTGGTCCCAAGAAATGAAAACTTGCACATTCCCATTTTTGAGATGCGCTCCGGTCTAGCTCAAGTATTTGGTTGCGAGACAGCGTTTGAGGACAGTTCAGAAGTTGTTCATAACAATTTCTTCTTCAGCTAAGTTGTCGTGTCAAAGTAATGTAAATTGACATCCACAGTCACCAACCTATTGTGGAGTGTGAAAACAAACAGCTGAACGCTGCCCCCACACTGTCATGCAGTGCGAAAATGTTTGTTACACGACTACTCTGAAAATCATGCAGTCTGAGCTCTGCAAAAATGTGATTTTTTCTTTACGCAAAAAAAGCCCTAAAATACTGGTAAATTGCTTTTACCTTTAATAAAATGTTTGTAAAAAAAAGTCAATGACCCCTTTAACTTGCTATCTAAATTTGTAATAAATAGAACTTCTTTCTAAGGATACACAACTATGTTTCTCATCAGATGGCTCCTATAATGTTTTTTACATTTGGTTAATGGTTAGGGAGAGAAAAGCAGTGTAGACTGGAAGGATCTGAACCTGGTTTTGCCCTGTCTGGAGTACCACAACAACACCTGGACCTGGCTAGACTTTGCTATGGCTGTGAAGAGGGACAGTCGAAAAGCTTTGGTTGCTCAGGTACCAACTCTCAAACACTTCTACTTACAAACCACACTTTTAATAAATACGTTTTTTATTCTCCCTCAACACCAGAGTTTGAAACTTGATACTTCTATAATTATGACAGTTGACATCTGAAACATTTTTGGAATCTTCAGCATTTCTTCAGAGTTGGTGATGTCACTTTAGCTTAGCGTTAACAATCAAATCTTATTGGAGCAGAAATGGTTTGATCCTGACTGTCTAGTCTTTTTGCTGTCTAAAGTTAGACTCCTCTACAGTCACTTCTTTTGCTGAAATGAACACAATTTAAAAATTTGTTATTTAATCTCTGATCTAACAGGGCTTTGAGCTATACTTTGAACTTTGCTCCCCTCACCAAGTTACTGTAAACGTCCCTCTATACCTTGCTACGCTTTTACTGTTACTGTTCACAGAGTAGTGCAACCAGTATTGGTGGAATTCGTCATCTCACATACCATTACGCTTCTGTTCCCAAATCCATAGATGATAAAGGAGAAGCTTCGATTGAAACCAGCCTCTGGGTCTGAATCACGAGGCAAAGTGTCAGATGGAAAAACTGACAGCAGCCTCCAGCAGCAAATGGAGGATGAGAAAGCCAGACTTTTAATTGGCTTGAGCACTGGCGACAAGAGCTCCAACAAAAAGAGCATCTTTAGTCGACGCAAGTGAAAAAGTTACTGCCTACACGAAGAAGAGGAACAACAAACATCCCAAAAAACCCTCTTCTTGTCACCAATGGTGCCTTTAAACGTTCATGCTGGATGTGAACACTAAAGCCAGCTCTATGGTAAAGCCATGACTGCAGGCAAGATGATAAGACATGTGTTGTTTCTGTGTGGCTCGGTTGCCTTTATACCATTCATCATTTATAATGGGTTTGAAAGTAAGATAATGCCCTTTCAGCACAGTTTATCCTGATATTTTCAGCTGCCCCTCCTGCAGGATCAGGAGACACCGAAAATCTCAGATTCACATTGATATGACAAGTATATTATTCCACTACAAGCGTACTGACAGAAAAGAGCTTAAATTATGTCCTCGGTTCTAACTACGTGTATTTGCTGTTTGATTAACCACCGTTTTACTGTAACTGCCTGGTTAAATATGAAAGTAGACGGGCTGTCACGGGAAGCACATCTCTTGTTAATGCTTTGTAATGTTAACACAGTGGCACTTTTTACACAAAGTATTTTAGGATATTTTTCTACCTGTGTGTCTCTATGATTTCTGTCATAATGTTTCAGAACCTGCTGAGTTTTGGTTGGTTGAAGTGAGAGATGCCTTTCCAGTTTGATTGGTGATTTGTGAGCACTGTTTGGATCTTTTCTTGAATCAGGTGATGGGCCTTGAATTGTTCTTTGTATAAATAATGGGAGTAAACCAATGCTATCCAACATGTAAATGAATTATGTCCAAATAAAAGCAGGCCTAAATGAATCCTTTAGACAGTTGCTTTGTCTTTTTTTTCCCCAAATTCTCCTAATGTGTTTTATGCCAAAATATTATATAAAGTATAGTTCACATGGTTTGTCTGAAGAAACCGTTGAAAGTGTTTAAAAATTATGGTGAAATAGGTAGTAAATTATACGTGGAAACCATAGACTGTATAAACATATTGGTACTTATTACTTGGGAAAATTGCCTATTCATAAGAAATAAAATGCTTAACTAAATAAAATATACAGATATTTGGTTTTATTTTGAAATTTATTAAAGCCATTTTGAGTATATTTGTTAATCATTCAATAATTCTCAATATAATGACCCTAAAGTATTCAGAGGATTAGAAAAATAGATTGAGATTGAATGATAAAACATCTGTAAATGATACCTGAAGACAGTTCTCCAACTTTGAGACTTTGGTGTGACCTATTTGTGAGCGCAATGACAAACCCAAATGGGAACAGCCTTAATAGGGCTGAAAATTGAACACCAGATAAAGCATCATTATTAATGTTTTTAATTAGGTATCAGGAAAAAAACTACAGCCCCTGTAGAAATTGCTTAAAATAGCCATAACTCTTAACAATCTCCTGAGAGTCTGCTCCCAAACTTTTTATTTTGTCTACAGAAATTGCTTTATAATCACAGGTTTGTTGTTTTATACTGTCCTATATTTTATCTTGACCAGTTTGAAACTGATCAATACATTAAAACGTGAACCACATTTGATTCCAATTACCATCCTTAGAAACTAGAACAAAAAGTCATTTGAAATTCTAGTCACCTGTACAGAACTAGAAATTATGCCATGACCCCACCTCATTTATCTTCACGCATACGCCTGAGTCTCAACTGCTCTGTGACAGTCATCATTCTCCTAAAGGTATAACTGAGTCTCAGCTGACTAGACCTTTGAGTATTTGCCTGAGGCATTTTTGATCTAATTGCATTGAATTGAATACGTCCCATTGAATTTTATTAATGTCCTGCGGCCACAGAACATAAGAACATCCAATCTTGCATTTAGCAAATGCTTATTTACACCCTAGCAACATCCAATAAATCATTGCATCATTTTGAAAACTTCCCAAAACTCTCAAGAAACCATCTAGCACCTTGCTAGCAACAACAGATAAATGATCACAGAGTTTACAACTTCCTAACGCTCTCAAGCAACCACTATATTTGTTGGGAACAACAAATACAGTGTTACTTTTTACCAGCACACCTTAGCAACTATGTATTTGTGTTTCTAGAAACAATCAAAAAAAAGTATCACCTCTCCCTGAAAACGAAGTTTGCAACGTCCCAAATCTCAAAAGCAACCACTTAGCAACTATGTTTGGTACAATAAATACAATATTGTATTTAACCAGAACACCCTAGCAACTGAGTATATACTATAGGAACAACCAATAAATTATTTCATCTTTTGCTCAACAAATGACCCGTACAAACCCATGGACAACTCTTGCTATTTGCACTATTTTCTTTGCACTATCTGCACAATCCCCACCATTGTCCTGAATATACCTAGTATAGTTTTATTGTTTATAGTAGTTTTTTTCTCTTTTTTAAAATATATTCTATTCTATTTCTTTTATTTTACTTATGTATAATTCACTTTATTATTTATTATTTAGTACGTGTTCTTTGTTTTGCACCATCGCCCAAAAAACTTGTTTCATTGACCATGGCAATAAAGACGTTTCTGATTCTGATTCCCAAAACTCCCTAAACCAATCAAGTATTGCATCTAACCAACACATCCTAGCAACTAAACCCTAGCACCAATCAATCTAGTATTGGATTTATCTGAAAGAATAAACAAGTTTGCAATTACCCAAAACTCACAAGGACTACTAAAGCAACCACCAAACAAGTACTAAAACATCCCAACATGCCCAAATTTCTGTGTAGCAACACCCTAGCAACAACCGGTCAAACATTGCATACCTTTTTCAGATTCTCAGTTTGGGTCCCCATGGACCCCCCAAAAATGCATGTACACCCTAGAAACACCTGGTAAAGCACTGCGTCTGTTGCAAACCAAGTAACCATGCAACTACCCAAAGCTTACAATCAAAACCTGTGCCACAACCAGTCAAGTAGTGCAGCTACACAACACACAGTGTGTGGTTACACAACGAGCAACAAAAGTATTGCTTCATTTTAAACGTCTAATTGCTTTTTATGTCAAACAGTATGTGCTGAAACAAAATGGGATAAAGTGGGCAACCTTTGCTGGCATTTAACACCTTCTCCCAAAACTTAATGAGGTCATGATGTTAAGCGCCGCCCCAAAAATGTAGGCATCCTCTGGGAGATCACCTTCATAAAAAACTGGGACATTGGCACTGTTGAAGAATCAGTCACGTCCCATCTCTTCCACTGGAACAAGTCTGCTCTGACTGGTGAGTACTGAACTTAATCAATCTGTTGGGTTTACTGCCGTTACATTTCTCAACCACGCTTATTTGGATAAAATTGCAGTAAAAAAAAGATTAGCTTTGTATTCTATATAATTTTAAGTATGTTTATGATTTAGTTTAAATAAATGATTACTAAAACTAAATTGTACGTAACCTTAATTATCAAAAAAAAAAGTTAAAATATTAGACAAAGAACCTAGGATCTTTGTTTAACTTCTGTGAAAGTTTTTACCTTTTATTTCAGACTAGATTTGTATTTAAAGGCTTTGTTTTCAATTAAGAAGTACAACATTGCATCAATACTTCATCTTGTAGATACTTTGCTAAATTGTAATTTTTTGTTATTTTTCAACTTGTTGCAAATAGACTTCAATAGAAATGTAAAAATTATTATTAAATAATTAATAATATAAATTATTTTTATAATATAAATTAATTTGTTTTCAGGGTTGAATGAAATTTGTGTCAGTCTGGAAAAGACATAAGTGTGACACGTGTTAACTTTGGATGAAATTGTGAAGACATTTTTGGGAGCCCATGTTTAAAATCCCAGTTTAATCTCAAAATCTCTCATAAAAGCAATGGAATTAATGGGTGTGAATGGCATATGCAGTTTCAAGGTGTACTCCACTTGTTTTGGACACACACAACTGTGAAATTTGGTTTGCCAGTTGAACGTTTAATTTTTAACCTTTGAGCTATAAGTAAAAAAAAAGTTTTTCCTTCCACACTTCCAATTATGCTGAAAAACAATTTATTTTAAGCTCAAGATTTCAAGACTGTTTCATGTGTTGCTTGTGATTTTAATACCTGTTCTAAATAGTGTCTTCCACTTGAACACTATCCTCAGGTTGTGTGAATCTTCTAGAATGACCCATCAGTTTTCCCCCCTCACAAAGGAGCAAAAGAAAGAGCTTCATGAGATTGCTTTGCGCATTGTATCTCCTGGGAAAGGCATCCTAGCAGCAGATGAGTCCATTGGTTAGTTTTCTAGTTAGTCCTCTTCAGCACTTTGCAAGCTCAAGATCTGACATGTGTCTCTCTGGATCTTCTAACAGGCAGCATGGGGAAGCGTCTGAACCAGATCGGAGTGGAGAACACTGAGGAGAACCGGCGGCTGTTTCGCCAGGTGCTCTTCAGCGCTGATGACAGGATGGATAACTGCATTGGCGGAGTAATCTTCTTTCATGAAACACTTTATCAGAACTCGGATGATGGCGCCCCATTTGTCAAGATGATTAAAGATAAGGGCATCACAATAGGAATCAAGGTATGAAGAATATAGCTTTAGAGTTTTAACTTCCAGGGATATTGACTTGGCGTAACCAAGAAGACCCTCATTTTATTGTAATTTTATTAATAATGGTTATATTTTCCATTAAAGCATTATTATTGGGTGCAAAAATACACCTGGTTAAGGTTCATTATTGTGATAAAGGTTTATTAAATAATATATTTAAGAATTTTTAATTAAATTGAATTCTGTGGTTGATCGATTTACTATTTCTGAATCATTCTTAGTCCCACCCTATTGGTCAAATGGACACTTTTTGAAAATATGGAGCAAAATATTACTCATTTGAACTTTAAAAATACATTAAATAAGAACAGTATTTGCTCTTTTTCATTTGATACATTTTTCATTTTATCACAGGTCGACAAAGGTGTTGTCCCTTTGCCAGGGACTAATGGAGAGACCACAACACAAGGTACATCATTAACATTTGTTATCAGAAGTAAACACTGTATCAGATTTTTTTTTCTCATGTGGATGTCCAAACTGCATCCACACAAAAACTTAAAAACACCATAAAATGCTGTAAAAACTACCAGTATACCAAACTTACAGTCGATTTTTAAAGTGAGTATTCAGCATTGATAAATATTGAAACACTGATGCCTCATCTGATACATATTGAAACACTGACGCCTCAAATAATAAATAGGGTGCTGTGAAACATCCCAAGTTAAACTCTTCAATAGACATTTGGAAAGTATTTTTGATTTGATTATTGGATTTTAAATGTCTTTTTTAACAACAATTTTTGTAAACAGAGCAGTGACACCAAGCACATGTCGTGAAAACCATGACAAACCCTTCCTTCCACATCCAGGAATACCTGTTTTCGCTGTCCTCACAGTTCGCGCTCCTTAGCCTTTTTTTTTTTTTTTTTTTTTTTTTTTAATTGTACGCTTACATGAAAACCATTATGTGTTTGTGTGTGTGGAAGAACAGTGTGGCCAGGCAGAAAAATCCCTGTTTTAATCTGTGTCAATTCAGGATTTTTTGTTATTTATTATTTAAGCATAAGTAGAATGCAAGAATATGGATACACCAATGGACCACCACAATTGCACTGCCCACTGAGAGAGAACAGTCCCTTTTGAGACAGCAATTTATTTTAACCCCAATAAAGTAAATAACTTGCATTGAAAATAGCCTGATGCTCGTGTGTATTATGAAAAGGGGGGACATGCATGCTAAATTGACCCAAATCAGATTTTTTGTGCCCTTGTATGACCTGAATCTTTGTGCTCTTGTGGGTGCATGAAACGTGAAGGTATGGACCTAATTCTGTTACATATTGAAATTTTTTGTAATGCAACCTGAAAGAGAATGGACACATTTATCACTTTAATGCTATTGGAAGGTGACAGACATCTGTGATGGACGATCACAGAAAAAAGGCAAAAATTTTACTATTTTAGTAAAATGTGATTTAGTAAGTTCACAAGTGAAGTGCATGTCGCAGTATAACTGGAATGTGCTTCTCACAGATATGGGTCGCAGGAGGGGACAGAAATGAACTACTGTCTTCAGCCCATGATCGACATTTCAAAGCAATCCAAGTTTGTTTGCTTACTGATTTCCTACCCATCAGAAATTAAAATTGTTCTATTTAAGAATAAGATACTTTAACAATCAACAAGAGAGATTTTGATGAAAGCAGTCTTGCGAATCCTTGACATCTGACTTGTGGATGCCCCAACACAAAGCCTTGCCCAAAATCCTTGCAACTCTGTTCACACATAAACCCACGTGACCACCCTACAGTTAATTAAATGACATGATGAAATATTTCAGGAAGTTTTTGATAAGTCCATACATGAACCTATTGAGACTCAAACGCAGGCTGCTAATAACAGTTAAAATTTGTTTGCTGGAGTTTTTAAAACAAATGGAATACAAGTCTATAGTTCTATTGTCTCACCAGGTCTGGACGGGCTCTCAGAACGCTGTGCTCAGTATAAAAAGGATGGAGCTGATTTTGCAAAGTGGCGATGTGTGATGAAAATCAGTGACACTACCCCATCCAACCTGTGCATTACAGAAAACGCTAATGTCCTAGCTCGCTATGCTAGTATCTGTCAGCAGGTAAAACTACACTGGAGAATTTCAATATGGAAATGCATAAAAGGATCATTTTTCAATGTTCTGTAATGTGCTTCCAGCACGGGATCGTCCCGATAGTGGAACCTGAGATACTGCCTGATGGAGACCATGACTTGAAACGCTGCCAGTTTGTCACAGAGAGGGTTGGTTACTATCTACTCTCTATTCAGATATTGTAGTTTTCTTACTTTATTTTAAATGTCTGAAATTCACTATATAATAAGATTTAAGTAGTCCTAAAGGAGGTAGATTCAATTTACTTAAAAAACTCTCATTTTAAAATTTCACTGGAAGAAACAAAATAGAAAAACAATTGATCAGTTTTACAAAAATAACTTCAACAAAAATTAGTTCATATTTTTTCTTATTAAGTCCAGTAATATAACTAATTGTACCAGGCACTACTTGGGTTGTATGTAATAGAATCAAACAATGCAATTAAAAACCAATCGAAATTGTTTTATTTAAATGTGACTAACTTCTAGTGATGTGTTTATCCACACAATGAAAGACATGTATACAAAAATTTTGATAATTTTGTACATTTGTGTAATAAAAATCCCTTTTATATGTTTAATTAATTCAGTTCCACAGTCTTCTAATTTCGATTCACTTCAATTCAGGTCTTAGCTGCAGTCTACAAAGCTATGTTTGAGCATCATGTGTATCTGGAAGGCACTTTACTCAAACCCAACATGGTAACCCCTGGACACAGCTCTCCTACCAAATACAGTCCTGAAGAGATTGCTATGGCTACAGTGACTGCCCTGCGGCGCACTGTCCCTCCTGCTGTCACTGGTGAGGATATAATAAAACTGATATTCAGTTGTTGTGTCATTCCAGGGCACAGTTTAACCAAAGATTTTCTAAAAATCAAGGCGTGACCTTTCTCTCTGGGGGTCAAAGCGAGGAGGAGGCCTCCATTCACCTGAATGCCATCAATAACTGCATGCTGGTCAAGCCCTGGGCTCTTACCTTCTCATTCGGCCGTGCTCTGCAGGCCTCTGCTCTAAAGACCTGGCGTGGACAGAGAGAGAACGAGGCTGCCGCTACTGAGGAATTCATCAAACGAGCAGAGGCATGCACATATTAACTCAGTTTGGTTAAGAATATGGTTTATGGCTTGAATGTTGTGCTGAATTAGTTTTTTTGGATGATCTCTCTCTTGCTTTCTCTCTTCAGATTAACAGTATGGCATCTCAAGGGAAGTACATGGTCTGTGGTGACAACAGCGGAGCCTCTTCTCGTTCTCAATACCTTTCCAGCTATGCATATTGAAATGCAGTTGATTCTCTAAATCAAGCAGTAGCTGAATGCTAGAGTATTTGACTTCTATCTGCAAAGAGGACTCGTTAATAGATTCATTGGGATTAGCTCACAACTTCAATGTTTACCTAACTGCACATAAGTGTTGCGATATCTTCCCCTTAAGTTTGCTAAAAATTACAATTATTAATAATATTACAGTTCACTGTGCAATACTGATCCTTGCTGCATTTTAACCATTTTTGTATTAAGATTTAAGGTTGTTCTGACTAGAAAGTCTGTTCTAGAAATTCTGATTGCTTTTCCCAGAGGGCATCCTAAAAACTGTAATGATTCTGCAATAAATTGTTTTAAAAGTATTTTATTGTGATTTATGGTTGAATATGTGTTGAAGGTCTATAGCACTCAATAAGTGTTTTAGATACATATAAACTGGTAAATCTTTTAACATATATAATAAATGCTACAGTTTGAAAGAAACCAATGCTGGCTACAGCAAATGTTATTGTTTATCATAGATTGTAAAAAAAATGTATATTAGATATTAAAAACAGACACTCAAGTAATATAAAGACATTTTGAATTGAGTTTGAACTCATGTTTGTATTTTGAAACATCGGTGTTGCGTAAACCTATTTTTTTGTTTTATTCAGTAAAAGCCAATGGCTGTTAAAAAAAGACTGTAAAAAAGTACTACATAGCCACCCATGCCCTTCAACGTGTTCTCCATCAACAAAATGCCTGCATTAAACCACTTGCATATGAAAAATAATAAACAATTTTGTGTCAAACGACGGAGTTTAAAAATTAACCATTCCTCGTGCTTTAATACCTTTGGGCCTCTTTGGACTAGCTCTTTGCCTGCTATTGGCTTTATTAGAAAACCAAAATAATCAAAAATAGAGCGATAACATCGTAATACTGTCCTTCACAAAAAAATGTACGGATCACAAATACAAAACAATTGTATCTTTACAAATTTAAGCGTGAGAACTATTTTGCGTGGCGGATGGTGCAGTCTAAGTGGCCATTCATTGTTCAGTCAGTGTCTCCAGATTCCTCCGCGACGGTAAAGCGCGCCCGCTGAAGAGGAAGCGACCCGCGCTCCCTGAAGAGGAAGCACGCTGCCTGCTCTCTGTGTACTCGTGCGCTGCAAACGATAGTAAGTGCCTTTGTGTCATAATTTGACAATGTAACCGTTCTTTTAACACACTTCGAAAATTATACCAGCAGGTTTTATAGTTCTTAACGTAGCCGTGTGTTTTATTTGTGTTTTAGCAGGAGAGAAGGGGAATATCGTGACAGAGATGTCCAGTGGCGTGATCCGTGGCCCTGCTGGCAGCAATGATTGCCGCATTTATGTAGGAAATCTCCCTCCTGATATCCGCACGAAAGATGTCGAAGATGTGTTCTACAAGTACGGAGCCATCCGAGACATTGACTTGAAAAATCGACGAGGGGGACCTCCTTTCGCCTTTGTAGAGTTTGAAGATCCAAGGTACGAGAAACCTAGCCTTAGCATTTAGCTCAACCTTCTCGATTAACGATAGCAATTCTGTTGGATAATCTTACAGGGTTTAACAGTCCCTATGTACTCTATTTGCATTGCTTGTAAATGCTGGTTCAAGAAACACAAAAACGTTTACTTGTTTATATTTGCCTATTGTCTTTGCAAACGTGCTAATGTTAGCCATGCCCACTTTGTTTCCAGTGGCCGTTTGTTTGAATCGATTTCTTTCCATAAAAAGAATCCATGATTAATTTAACGTGTTCTTCCGTTTCAAGGGAATTTTATTTTGTAAACCCATTAATGCAGCTTACAATATAATTCCAAGTTATGGCTTTCAAAGATTGTTTACTAAATAAAAAAATAATTTTGAAGTTTGAGTTGTAATTAATATTTTTCCAGCGCCATTTCCATTATTTTTTTTTCTTTTTTAACTTGTCTTCTCTGATTAGTGACTATGGATTAGGACGGCTGTTTAAAGCCATGCAAACCTTTGCCTAGGCCCTTGTTTGGCAAATCTACCTGTTTTTTTTTTTTATTTAAGTAGCAATGTAGTTTTGAGGTCCCAGCGAAATTGAGATTCTTGTTTTTTAACAAGGGAAACAGGAAAGATGACAACTGAGAAGGATGCAAAGAAAAAAAATCATGGAGAAAAGAGGATTTGTGGCACAAAGTTTCCTGTATGAACCCTTTCTCCAGTGCAAAACTTTTTTTTTTTCGTTTAAGGCACATAGTTGGAGAAGGGGAGGTCTGCACCTCCTCTGATCCATTGGAAAGTCATTTTCTGGTTGAGTTTTCATTGCCATTATGAATCGATTTTGTACCTATTTTTTTTTGCTCACTGTAATGACTCATACAGTGATTATTCCTTCTGTTCAACCAGTTAGCTCAACAATTGACTAGTCAGCGATCACCAGCAGGTTTTCTTTCCCATCAGGTCAGATAGTTATGCCTTGGATTGCTTTTAGAAACTCATACAAATGGTTTCTTTTAAAAGGTACAGCTAAGGCCTACAGAACTTAAGAAAAGTATGCATAGCTAAGCTGTACCATTACAAAACTGTTTGATTGAAAAGTGGCTTAATATTTTGAGATACTACTTGGGTATTCAGTTCCTTTGCTTCTGGTAGTTTTATATTAATACACTAATGGTTGCATTTGCTGCACGTTACCAAAAATACCATGTTTGCCATTTCTTTTAGGGATGCTGAAGATGCTGTTTATGCACGTGATGGCTATGACTATGATGGCTATCGCCTACGAGTGGAGTTTCCCAGAAGTGGACGGGGAATGGGTAGGGGAGGTTTCGGTGGTGGCGGAGGAGGAGGAGGTGGCGGTGGTGGAGGAGGAGCTCCAAGGGGAAGATTTGGACCCCCATCTAGACGTTCAGAGAATAGAGTCATCGTTTCAGGTTAGGTTCTTTAGAATTTTTACCTGTTCAGATAGTGGAGTTAAAGTTTGCTTGACATTATTGTGTGTTACCAGGGCTTCCACAGAGTGGCAGCTGGCAGGATCTGAAGGATCATATGCGTGAAGCAGGTGATGTATGTTACGCTGACGTTTTCCGAGATGGATCTGGAGTGGTGGAGTTTGTCCGCAAAGAAGACATGACCTACGCCGTCCGCAAACTGGATAACACAAAATTCCGCTCACATGAGGTAGGTTTGAGATCTTAATCTGTATTTTTGGACATGCTTAGCATTGGGATGTTCTTAAGGTAAGCAAATCCCTGATATCATGCTAGAAGGCGTTATGTTGTAAATGAACCATTATTGTGGGTTCGTCTTTATTGTTTTCAAAGTAATTTTAATTTGAGCTCAACCAGAGATGGTTTATTGCAGGACATCAGGTAAGTATTTGAGTTTTTGGCTTGCCTTTACTCTGCACATGCTCAGTGGAAAGTTCTTTCTTTGCCAGGGTGAGACTGCGTATATCCGCGTGAAGGTGGACGGTGCGCGTAGCCCCAGCTATGGAAGATCCAGGTCAAGGAGCCGCAGTCGCAACAGCAGGAGTCGCAGCCGTAGCAACCGAAGTTATTCTCCACGTCGCAGCCGAGGGTCCCCACAATACTCGCCTCGCCACAGTCGTTCCCGCTCTCGCTCCTAAAGAGAATCCTGACTCACATGTCTAGTGGAGCCATTCAACCATTTTGTTTGTCATGACAAGCTGCATTTTTACATTTTCCCTTTGAGATGGTTAAGATATTATGAATGTTCTCTTTCTTTGCGCCATCTTCCCCCTCCCCTTTTATGTACATTTTATTCTTCTTTTTTTTCTTTTTTTTTTTTTTACAAAGTGGTAAACAAATGGTATTGTAATGGCTTCCAATATTTTTGTATGCATTGTATGAAAGTTGGTCATAGTATGGTGGGACTTACAGTTGTTTTTATGCTGTCCTCCTTTAGACAATGATCTGTTGCTTTGTAATAAAGGATTATTAACTCTATGCAGTCACATGAAAGGTTGAATTTCAATACTAGAATTTCCAGATTAAAGAAATTAAATTTAATTTCGGTAATTAAACCTAGACAAAGTGCATTTCATGAGGGTGAATAGATTTTTGTATATTTAACCTGGTGCATTTAAAAGACCTGGCTTTAAATCTGAATGCATGCATCAATGGAGGCAGGTTTGAGTGGACTTGATTCTAACTCTTTACCTCCTTTGTTTTGGTTCTGCTGGTATCTTAAGGTTTGCATTGGAGGAGAGGTTCGGTGGAAGCCGGATCACTGGGATCAGTACATAATGAAGATAGGATAGGGAATGCTGCATCCATGGATCAGGATCAACTGCTCCAGGATCATAGGCCCCTCGTATTTACTACAGTGGAAAATGTAGATGTTTTGCCCCTTCACATTTTTAACAGAGGAGGACATGCTGGAGCAGTCTGGGGATGGAATCCACAGGAGCAGTATGGTAAACATAAAGTACATTTGGGATGGGAGCAGTCAGTCGTTTTTAGTTTTGGTCGGTCCTTTTCATGGACGTAATGTTTTAATATCTTATTTTTTTTCTTCTAAAGTTGAAATAAAGGTTTCAATGGTACAGAATTCTCAGGTTTTTTTTTAAACCATTACATTCTTCAGTGGATTACAAAATAAATGTGCAAAGATCTAGATGGATATAATTGTATCAAAGCTAAAGAAATTTTAGCAGTCGTTTAATTATTCGGTGGTTGGAGGTGTATTTAGAGTAATGTTTTTTTTCCCAGCTCATATTTGCAATGTATATATTTTACATGGATCTACCTAAATAGATTTTAAATGGTCAAATCTTTTAATGCAAATAACGATCTATATTTTTATATATAATGAACTTTTGTACAATTTTTTTTTGAACAAGCAGAATTTTATGTTGTTACTCTTTTATATTAATTATTATAAAACATGCCCTTGAAGGAAAGATCATCTAAGATTAAAATTCACATCTTTCAACAAAATCAACCATACGTCACTATATAATATACATGCTCTGTCCTATAGCTTTATTAATCTATTAATATTGCTTTAAGTGCCTCACACATCCGGATTTGTTAATAAAATAAATCCTGATTTGGGCCTTTCCGGCCTACTTGATGGGCTTTAACCAAACAAGCACATTTCCTCGTAGTCTCCGGTGGAAGGTGCATTGTGGGATGAAATAAGATGCGGGCAGAGGGACGTAGGGAGCGGCTGGGTTACAGCCAATGGCGAGCGTGCTGGAAGACGGCGTCGATAAGAGCCAGGGGTTTTAGCGCGGGCACCAGTCGATGTTTGACTTGGTTCTTGTCTCGTAGGAGCAGCAGAAACAAGCCCCGACGGACACTTTTTTGCGTTTTACATTAATCTAACCTGATACTGTTGACCGGTGAGTTTACTAGTTTGGTATTTTAGGATATTTGCAAGGTTTTCCCCCTTATGCGCGTGAGCCTCATGTCAAAAACATTTGAATAGTTTATTTATTTATTTTTTTTACATCGTTTAGGTGTGCATGGTTTGGCTTTAAGTAGAAGATGATAGGCATGAGCGTGCACCTGTGTGCCATTGGTCTGATCTGCTGAAGCTGTGCATGAATGGAGGAGCTGTGACGTAGCATTCCTCCATCCTGGCATGCCAATGACTTCAGAGGTTAATCACTGGCAAACAATAAGCTTGACTGGCTAAATGATCACGGTTGTACTTCTTACTCAAAGCAGACTGCTATTATTAGCTCTTTTCCTCTGAAATATATTTGCTATTTTAATATTTATGGTGCTGACGAGATACTTCGTTTGTTTGAGAACATGCGTCAAAAAGTAGCTTGAATTGTGTTGTGGATGACCTTTAATGCTTTGCTTGTGTGTGTGTTCCCTTTAACCTGAACACAGCTTAACATTTAAAACACTATCTTTGGTCAGTGGTTCTTCTTAAATGTTATTTTTATCTGCAGGGATTCGTTTCAGAGGGCCGAACGTGACGTTATGTTAATACAACGTGACTCTTAAAACCTGCTAATGATTGTGTTTTTGAGCTCTTTGCTAAATGATGCTCAGCTAGATTACGGATTTTTTTTTGAACAGCCCGGAATTAACTGATGAGTTAAAGATAATTAAAGAGGAGTGTACGTTTTGGTTTTGGTGTTTTTTTTTTTTCACTAACTGTAGAATTTCGTTCAGTAATCTTTTCATTGTGCTTTTTATGGCCATCTTCAAAGTAGCTGGTTTCAGTAAACTGTACCTGATGTTTGGGATGTACAGTGCTCTGATGGGCCAAAAGATTTGACTACTCGCCACAGTTTACTTGTGTGTTTCTACCATAGACTGTGCAAAAATATGGATGCCGTGACTCCTCCTACTGTCATTAAGGCATTCACCGAGGCATAATTTGAGGCATTCACCAAGAGAGGTTGCAAATGCACATGTGACTTCCTGTTAAGGATGGAACTGTCCTGGTTTTCAATCTTCCCCTCAAGTCTAACTGTGTTATGCAGCCTGTTATATACAACTTATTTTGTGATCATAAACAAGAATTTGGCTGCGTAAATGATCTTTCTTACGATGTTCAGTGTAGTGGTCAATCACATTTCCCCGCCTATTTTTAGGGGAAAATGAGCAATCATGAGCCACATGAAAATAAACTTGAACAAAGTAAAGTTTGGCTTTTCACAATAGACTTGCCACTGTTTGGCTTCACTCCACCGTCCAAGAGAGGCATTGCATTGACCGTACATAACATGGATGAAGCATCAGTGACGTCACCCATTGGTTTCTGGCAATGTGAAGTAAAGCTAAAAGTGGGCGCAGCCAGTGATCGACTTCATGAAAGTGCTTCACTACCCGCTAATTGAAAATGGGCAAAAGATTCACAGAGGCCGTGGGTGTAGAAACCACACATTCAATGGCCTAAAACCAGAAAAAAGAGGCAACCGACAGAAAAACCCAAAAACAAAAAAAACCATACGAAGTAGCAGAGTTCTTTAGATGAAATTAGAATGGCTCCAGAGTAGGGGTGTAACGGTTCACGGGGATGTATTGAACCGTTTCGGTACGGCCTGTTCGGTTCGGGACACTTGCGTACCGTTTCGGTATTCAGTATTTGTATTAAATAATATAAATGTATTATTAGCGCGATATTAAGCGCAGCGGAACCATGTTCCTAGGCGAGTTTCCGCACGGACGCTATTGAGGGACGTGCAGCTGTACTGTGCGACACTCAATAGCGTCCGTGCGGAAAATCGCCTTTGGCTTCCCTGTTAAAATACATAACGGGATAGACGAGTGGATAAATTTAAAGTTGTATGTCGACATTGTTCCACGGAGATCGGGCAGGCAACACATCTAACATTTTCTACTGCTGGAGATATTGTCACTGCAACCAGATCTGTGCTCTCTTCAGAAAATGTGGATAGGTTAATCTTTTTAGCCTAAAACTTGAACAGTTAGTTTTGTTTATATACAAGCTGAAGCTGTTGCTAGTGTTAAAAGTTTTCAGGTCCTAACTAGTTGCAGTATTTCATTTTTTATTTAATAAAATGTGTTTTTCTTTATAAAGAGTGCAATTTATTTAAAATATCACCCAAAAGTGTCACTTTTATTTATTTTATGCAAGAATTCTATTGTGTATCGGCAGCTTTTCAAAATAAAGATTATGTAAGTTTTTATTTTTTTGTACCGAACCGAATTAACCGAACCGAACTCTCCAAGACACTGTACCGAACCGAATACAATTTTAGCGTACCGTTACACCCCTACTCCAGAGGATGACGCAAAGACGTGACTGGCTGAATGAACGGTCTATCATCTGCCCATCAAGTAACCATGCCCTCAGAGTTTTTCTGAAGGTCAAATCTAGAGATTTACGGTAAATATTAATGCCAGGGGTGGGATTTGTTTTTGTTTTTATTTTTTTTAAGCTCCAAAACTGCAGTTCAAGTCACTTCCAATTAGGCTTCAAGAGGGAAAGCCGGAGGTTGCCCTTTGATTCTAGCATTGGCTCTGAGTGGACTTGGTTTAGACTTTTCACTCCCCAGAGTGAATGTTACAGAAATGCACAACCCTGAGTGCATGCAAAAAAGGATTTGCTTATTTAATGCAGTGTTTGTGGGAAGAAAACCGGAATTAGAAGTAAACATCCTTGGCATTGGTGGCAAACTTGGAACCATTGCAACGATGTCAAATCATTTATGTTGAAAATTGTGTTTAAAATAAACATTGAATCTCACATGCTGTTTACATTGTAGGCTACATCACCAGAATAGAAATTAATGTTAAATATGTATGTATGTATGTGTGGTGGTTTATAATGCTCAAAAACAGGTTCAATAGAGTTTTTGTAACGTAGTAATGATGCCTGCCGTCTACGTGACTGTGATCAGCAAGCTCAGCAACTGAATAGTCAGAGATCAACAGGAAGTTGTCATATGTTCCCATCACAAAAATAATCACTGTGGTCCTACTTGGCCATCTTATGAAACCTCAGCCAAATGAATATGAACAAAGTACTGCTAACGAGTACAGAGCACGGTGGAAAGCCTCCATAAACATAAGCCATTACAAAACTGGTCTGTGGAAAAGCACCATTAGTCAGCTGCCAGTGCTTAAATACATAATTGCACATATCCTTTAAAACCGTATGGCTGACTTGACCGTGTGTTATTGAGGCAAGGTTGGTTTGACCACGCTCAAGAATGATTTGTAGTTCGAAAAAAGAAAAGGTGAATGCAAACACAATTGATCTGTGGTTAGAGACTTGCTAATGGTGTGTGCTGTATTCAGTTTCCCCAAATTTAGATCAATGCTAAATTATTTAAATTTGATTAGTAAGTATGTGCCTTACGGGTAAACCTAATCTTTTGAGATTTTCAGAAAAGTTGAAAGCCATTAACAAAGTTTTGCATTACTATAAAAATGTAATTAAACCTAACTTTGTTCCATAAAATGCATGTCAAAAAAATCGTTTTTGGCTTAAGTTACAGATCACATGAATTTAAGGATCAAAGGATTGAATTGTAAGCACACACCAGCAGTTGTTCACCCTAAATGTGCATGTAAAGATGACTTTACCAGAGTAGTTGCATGAAAAAAAATGCATTGGAAACTGTATTTCAGCACTACTACAATGCACTCATACTGGTTTGTTCAGAAATGGGTTGTAATGTGAGCACCTTTTTATCTCCATTTTCTGGACCCAGCATTCATCTTATGCAAATATTATTGTTCCAATGAAAAGCTGTGGGCTGAAAGAGCTGCCTGGTTCTCAAGAACGTATCTAGTGTCATTTACTTTACCAGATCAGATTGTCTCTTTTGATGGCATTCTGTGTGGAATTTACCTGGCAGTGCCCATGAAAGGCCTCACTGTTTGGTACAAGCATGAGATGAGGCTAACGCTGGATGGTTTGTACATTTGCAGACAGCATGACCGACAGGAAGGCTGTGATCAAGAATGCTGACATGTCTGAAGACATGCAGCAGGACGCGGTGGACTGTGCTACGCAGGCGATGGAGAAATACAACATTGAAAAAGACATTGCTGCATACATCAAAAAGGTGGGCTGTGTGTATTTTTGTCGCACTTGCTTTGCCTTTTTTTTTTCCTTTTCTCATTTTCTCATTGCACTCCATCCACACTGTCTCGTTTTACAGGAGTTCGATAAGAAATACAATCCAACGTGGCATTGCATTGTGGGAAGGAACTTCGGAAGCTATGTGACCCATGAGACGAAGCACTTCATCTACTTCTACTTGGGCCAGGTGGCCATTCTCCTCTTTAAGTCCGGCTGAGCGTAGAAGACCAGACCCTTCGAATGTATTTCTAATGAAGACTGTGATGAACTGGTGGCTGCATCATCTCCCAACGTTAAACAAGACCATACCATGATGATGATGCTGGCTGTGCACAACTGCATGGATCATGTCCTGTTCTCCTTGTGTACCTGTTGCTATTACATTGCCTTTTGTTAGAGGCCCTGGGTTTTTGTTTAAGGTCCTTGCAGGATTTTCCTGCTGCACATGTTGTTAAAAATGGGTGAGTAGAGATAATATGTGAAGAATGAACCAGTACGTAGGTCTGCTATAAATGATATATTTTTGTTGATCTAGTGCTGTTCTATTGTTGTCATTTTAAGTGTTGGGCCAAAGAAAAGAAGCACATATGAATGTATAGGGCTGTATAGTTTGATTTGATAAAGCATTCTGTTGCTATAGAATGTCTTCACCATATTACCTCTGTTGTAGAAGGATCTTTTCTTTTCAACTGATGCTTAAGAGGTATTGTCCCATACTAATTGAATCTTCAGTGGATGTATGTATTTGGGAAATGCTAATAAAATTAAGTTTAAGAGCAAGATGTGTCTGAATCACGGGGGGCTTCATTGAAGCTGTTTTTTATCCCTTTATGGTAAAGACTAGTTGTGTGGTGTAAAGGTGAGTATTGCTGTCTCTTAGAAGGTGTCCAGTTTGGGTTTATCGCAATCTGTTTTTTTTTTCTTTAAATATAATCCTGCTCTTCTCCCAATATGAGCTGCACTTGATCCATTTGTCATAGTTACTGTTATAATTACAGATATCTTCAAACATAGACCATGTGCAATAGCACATATATCAATGTGATTATTGAAGATGACTTAAACTAGTCCTAGGCAACATTAGAGATTGCACCCAAATTTTTATGACCAGTCATCTTTCATGGTCTGAACAATCTTGAGATATCAAAAATGACAAAGACCTATAGAAGATCTCTATAATGACATTTTTGATCTAATCTGATTGAGGACATTATTTGTGAATATCAAAAATAGCAAATTCAAATGCAGTTTTAGATAATTTTTCCTGTTAAATTACAGTGTCGATGTGTATAATTGTAGTTTTAACCAGACACAATTTAAATAAAGATATATTGAATAGGAATACGTACTGGTTTATACTAATTTAAAGATTTGCATATGATTAAAGATGTCTCAATCAGATTTTCACTAAGATATTTATTCAGAGATATCTGGGTTAATTGTGTAGAATTAAATTGTAGATCTCTTAAATGTACTGTAAATTAGTATTTTAAATTACAAATTATATTACATTTCTCGGAGCAGGTTCAATTTGGATGTATATTTTGTAGACATGGTGCAATAATTGTTGATATGTAATTCTTAGTGTGACTAGTTACAACCATCACTCATCAAAATTGCTACTGTTAAATAGAATTGTGGATTTTCAATCTAAAATTTTATAGGCTAGGTTAAAAAAACAACATTTTATTTAAGGTACCTTGTTGGGCACACTTAAAGGACACTGGACATTAAAGCAAACAAAAAAAATAACAGTGTAGACCTGACCAAAGACAATTGGCATAAAACTGTTGGCATAGAACACAGTTGCATGGCCATCTATGGCCATAAAAAAGCCGTTAAGACTAATTTAAAGAGTCTATTCTTCGTATTTGATCAGTTTTGACGTTTTGTCAGTGATTCAGTTCTAGTGTTAAACCACAAGAGGTCGATATTTCCTTGTCCATCAACTGAGGCCAAGCTTCCTGCTGTGTCTCCAACGGTCGGTACGTTATTAAAAACGTTTTACTTCCAGGTAGAAATACGGTTCCAGGTAGTTATTTTTAATAAGGGTTTTAATTAGTGATAGATTTAGAGAAACACCTTCTACTGTATGGTTAAAATTCTTCAAGTCACCATATGCCACAGGAGAGGATTTCTGTTGTAAAATGAAGAGGTTGTTTTCAAATGTAGATCCATTTTAACAAAATTTATTAAATCAACCTTAATCTTTCAGACTATTGGTTTAGTTGTAATAATAGCAAAAGGAAAAATTGTACATAACCGCGACGACAGATGGCTGATCTGATAACGTTTTGAGTTTGGTAATTTAATTTAAACGAACATTTCCTCGTTAGAATCAGACTTCTCTCACTTTTAATACTTTTTTAAACATATTTCGAACACTCTTGTTTGCCTTTTGTTTTGGCAAGCGTTCACAGAGTTTAAGATATCTCTTTCACCTGCAAAGCTCTTTATTTGGCTTCTTTTACAGCACATAGTGTGTGATCAGATGTAAAAAATAAAGTATTTAGCTTTGTTTTCCTCCTCGTGCTCCTTTTATTGCTCTGAGTTTGGCTAGTTTATTCCCAGCTCAGGAAAGTGTTTTTAGAAGATCAGGTTTTGTTGCTGCAAAAGGATATAACATCTTCTGTGTCGTAACTCTTTTTTTCCTTCTTACACTGATGGACAAAGGACTTTACCTCTATGGTTTTTATACAATTTTCTGGGAGGATGGGAGAAGTACTTATCTACTGGGTTCTTGTAATGAGAAACTAAATATTATGAAGAGACTTTTTTAGATGGAACTCATGTTGGTCCTTATCAAGATTAGAGTATTCACGGTGATGTCTTTTGGCTGCAAACAGGAAAAACAAACAAACAGGGTTTTCCCTGGAGTTAATGATTCCCATTTTTTATTAAAGGCTGTTGTCTATTCTGTTCTCAGTTCAGTTTGAAAAGAAAGTGAAAGAAAAGACTATAAACAATTGTTAAAAAAAATATTATTAGTCCCCATTAGTAATTAATTTTAATTAATTTTTAAGTCTTCTAAGACTACATGCTTTGGTGAAATTAATATTTGTCTGTTAATATTTAAAAGGTGTTAAATATTTTTTTTCTCAAAAGTTAGATAAAAATAAGATGCAACTTAGATTTTAGAATAAAGACTTCATACTTTAACATTTGTCCTTGCAAAGGGGGCATTTGCACAATTAGCTTTTTAACGTCATGCCCAATATACCTTTGTGCCCCGAAGAGCATTTTGTGCTAATGGCTTTGCTCTAAATTAAGTGGCAACCATGAGGCCGAACAAAACAATGCAGGAAATGTCTGAGTCAGTCACGCGGAACATTTACACACTAAACAAACAAAAGTCACCAAACAAAGCTCTGATCTTCTTTACTCTCTTAATTCATACTGGTTTTCATTTTTTTTATACTTGCGTTGTTTTAACATGGAAGAAATTTGTAGTATGTGTTTTTTTATGTTGTATGTTCTCTAATCTTCTATATTGACATGTGCTCCTTGGACACATGCAAATAATTTTGTCATATATTTAACTGATGTGCATTTTCTGGATAAAAATAGAGGAGAAATACATTAGTGCTCCGAGAGAGGTGGGCAAAACAGCTTAGATAAGTGATTATTTTTACACACAGACATTGTAGATTGTATAAACTTTTGACAGGGGTTACATGAAATGCATGACTAGGTCAGAGTGTTTCCTGTGAAGAGTGAGCATAGGACTGAGCCTCTGAATCATTTTGTCAGTTAGGGTATATATATATATATATCATCATCATCCTTCAGCTTGGTTAATTAATGAAATAAAGATGAAAAATTTCCCATTATTGTGTTTGAAAGAGACTCCCTTTTTGCTAATAAGTCAGTTTAGTAATATTGGCAGTGAATGGCAGACTTCACAACAACCTTAAATGTTATTGGGTAACCATAAAGGTGAGACAGTCTTTTAAGAGGCCGCAGCAGACTTGATAGGACACTCTTGACCTTTAGTCCACTCTTTATGAGCAGACAAGGAAGACATTGTTTCTTCCTGATGCTGCTATGATCTCCTGGTCTAATTAATCTCCTAACTTAATTTTCAACTGAATCCAGCCAGAAATTGAAACATTGCTCTTTTGATACAGCAAAGCATTTGCTTGGTCCCACTTTCTTAATGTGGCTTCTTTCAACTCCTTCCCTCTTCGTTACCGGCCGGCTCTTTATGGTTCGACATCTTGTAATCCTGCCTCTTTATTGCTTTCTCGGTGAGCCTCTGTCAAGGATAAGGTAATTAGCTTATCACAGAGACATGATTTATAGAATAAAGTGACACAGTCCTCGCGGTGCTGCACTGATCCTCTTTGATTTCACCTATTCCGCCATTCCAGTCAGAGCTATCCCAAAGTTTGTCAAATAAGAAAAGAGATTCAGCAAATACATCTCATTGCTACTGTGCATCAATGCCTGACTTTAAATGTCTTTCAGAAAGTTGTGTGAGGTCCAAACCCCCCTCTGTGCAAATGCGTTTCTATGTTAGGGGTAGAGGTAGAGGTCAGATTTGTGCCAAGCTTGATCCCTCTTGCCTTATCTCAGGTAATATCCCCTCAGTCAAGGCATGTGATGTTGAGCAATGAGGTTGTAAAGCAGCGCAATGCTTTATGAGTGTTCCTGAGAAACTCGGGCTCCATTCCACGCTCAATGAGCGATTTGCCGCAGGGCTTCCTTCTCTCTGTCCTGGACGTTGCCAAGTCATTCACTCATGTTTGCTCTGCATCGAGCGGATTGGTTAAGGAATTTCAAAAAAATCAGTTTTTTATTAAACTGAATAATTGTATGAGTTCTAACATTTTGAAACATTCACTATTATAAATGCAGGATAGAATAGATTTAATAGATTCTTTTTGATGGATTTTTATGTGGCTAGTGACTCAACTAATCTCTAGCTATGGGGAAGATAATAAGACCAAGAAGCTAGCCTAGGATGACAAGGTTGTAGATCTGTGAGGTGACAATTGGAGATATTATATGCAAATGCAATAAACCCAAATAAACTTCAATAGGGCTCATGTAAAGATCTTACCTCACTGGGCTTCATGAGAACAGTTATGCACCAGCTTAGAACAACACAGTGGGATCTGGGCATTGATCTCAATGCAGCTCTGGCAATAGTCACCAACAAGTTATTTTAGATTGTGTTTTTCTGCTGAGGATACAGGACAAGAGCACCCAATCCAAGGGACCCTGTAAGAACCATTTAAAAATCCACCCATACTTGGGAAAATCCTTCTATCAGCCAGGGCATTGAAAATGAGTCATTAGCCATGTTTCCATCAAAAGCTTTAAATTAAATGTTTGCCCAAAACTGGGATGTTGCATAAATATTTGCAAATAAAGAACCATTTCCAACCAACAAGATGATAAACTGGAACCAAATATCAAAAGAAAAACAAAAGTTGCTGCATTAGTCACTTTATATTTTCCTATTGAATGAAAATGTAGAACATATTTTCCTCAAATCACTTCCTCATACATTTAAATCATGAATTCTTTAATATTTAACATTTCAAATTTGGTTAATTTTTTCTAAATCATCATGCAAAGGAGACCATCGCGCCTCCAATCTTTAAAAATATTTTCTTAAACCTTATGACAACGGTAAAATGAAATGAAAACAAATTTCCCTGTGTTCTATTGATATTTACTTAAATTACCACTTGCAAAGTTTTTTTTTGTCACATTTGTGAACATCACTCGATATGACATTTTTATGTTTGTATTAAAAATCAAAGTAGCAATTTTAATATACACAAAACCGCAGCACTGGCACTTTGTGTCAGAGGAAAAACTGATATATTGTTCTGACAAATATATTTAGTTAAAAATATAACTTTTTTGTCTCTGTCACACACAGACAATCAGATTTGTGTTATTTGTCAACCGCTCAAATGCGTTTCCATCGTAGTTTCTGCACATTTTTTCTTATCAGATAAAAAGCTTATCCTACTTAGTTGTGTGTATAATTTTTAATGCACATTTTCAAAATGTATGCTCTTCTTGGCATTTCCATCCTTGATTTATTTCTGCGATATTCCAAAATGTTCATAAAAATAGGCGGATGGAAATTCGAGTGCTTGACAGTGACCTGAAACACAAGGTCAAGTCAACAAAGGACTGGCTCAAGAAACTGCACTTTCAAATCCATGAGCGGTCTATAATGTCTTTAATCACTTACGTAATCTGTGGAGGGAGCTGAACTCACATCATCACTTTTTTTTAACCTTAATGACTTTGAGAGGATGTGTTCGAACAAAATGCTACTTGAAATTTATGCAAAGATAGTTGCCAACTACAAGAAATGTATGTTAAAGTTTAAAGGCATATTTTGTAAAGGGGTCAAATGCTTTCAGTTTTAAAAGTTGAATCAGGCACCTTTTTTCGAACAGTAACTCTAGTCTTTTCAGAATGTCACAGGAGATCAGTCTCAAGACCAGTTCCAACGTTTTAGTTCTGGTTAGGATCCTGGCAGTTGTGTTCTGGATGAGCTCTGTTTATTTACTGTGATTGAAACAGTGTCATCAACCGCCTGAATGGCCAGAATCAAATCATTTAAAGTGTGCTATTTCCAGAAGGAAAGAGATTATATCTGTCTTGTTGTTGATTGTCACAGCAGGGGGTTTGGGAAGAATTACAGTAGTAACGGCTGATCAGTCAGGGGGGGGTGAACGAGTCAACTTCATTCCTTTTCTTCAACAGAAACCATCCAAGCATTTCCACATCGTCATTCCTGAATATAGTGACCAATACGATGGCATGCAGTCTGTGCACCCAGGAGGGCAGTGTAGAGACCCCCACGGGCTGTTGACAATGAGCTGGTTGAGTATGTACTGGCACTGTGTTGAAATGCAGATTGGTGAGGGGTCGTGAAGGGTCTGAGGTGGAAAGGTCAATCCGATGTTGCTCTAGATGCTTGGAGAGGGACCGTTTTTCCATGAGGATGGCTCCAGTGCACTGGGTTAATGTGCTGGCTGAGGAACCGAGATGTGCGGATGAATTCATTAGTGCAGGGGCAGAGGAGCGTGGAGACAGGTAAACGGAATAAAAGCCAGAGTCCATACTGAAGGGGCAGGATGGTTGGTGACCAGCAGCCCGCAGACACCATAGTGATATTAAACAAAACATGTCCATCTTTGGATTCTCTCTTTGATAAGATGAGATCGATTCTTTCTCACTGTAGTTTCTAACAGTGACCTTTGTGAAACGTTTTCCTGGCGGTACGTGATGGTGCATTAGGTAAAAAGAGTCAAATGGATCTATGAGTGATGATAGTGAAGGTGTTACGAGATGTCAGGACAGACGCCATGGTTGACTGAGTGTGAAGTTTTTCTCTTTACTCATGAAATAATGGTTAACTTTGGCTTGAACATTAGGTGGCATTTTGCCATGTGTTTGCACAAGACTGATCTCACAAGAGCATGCCAAGCAGATTCACTCATTTTTGACACTGGTTCACTGTGATTCACAATTGATGCAGCTCCAAAGGACATCCAATGTGTTTCTTGTTTTTAAGAAATTAAATATTTTTTCCCCTTTCATCAACAAACAGGCTCGTAATCAATAAAAGAAAGAAAATGTACAGATACTAAATGTATTGGATTGTGTATTCCTTTTATCTGCTAGCTCATCACACTCCCTCGTTTCCCTCTCCAAACCAGATTTACAGACATATGTACATATGAAAATTGATATAATGTCAATCATAATATTACAAGGTATTTATATACAACAGTTATATCACATCTGTAGGTAGGGTAGGTTTCACATGGGTAGGTTTCTCTATAGAGCATTTCAAGTGGCATTTCTTCCTTGGCAGTGTAGCTCTGCCAGACAGTTACTAAAGGTGACAGTTGGTAAAAATGGCAACAGTTAGAACAAGAGACAAAATCAAAACCTAATAGAGTTCTGTGAATGCTTGATTATGGCACTGAATCAAACAAACGAGCAATAAATCACATTTAGCAAAATTAAAATAAAGAGCTTACACCAGATTCTAAACGTATTCCTGATTTAAAATTGGGCACTTTAACCTGAGTATCAATGGCTCCATTTTCCAACTTAAACTCACGCTAGATTATTATTTTTAAATATCTATGATATTTTCAAAAACACAATCATCTCCAATTTATAATAACTCAGGCAGATGTAGACTGGCCAGTTTGTCAGTTACACCTTTCTTGTACTGGATTTGACCACCTTTTGCCTTCAGAGCTGCTTTCATCTTTTGTGGCATAGATTAAACAAGGTACTAGAAACATTCCTCAGAGTTTGGTCCATAATCGCATGATAGCATCGTGCAGTTCATGAAGATTTGTCAGCTATACCTCCAGGATTCAAACTCTTAAAGGTGCTCTATTGTATTGAAATCTGGTTATTGTAGAGGCCACTTGAGTACAATAAACTCATTGTCATGTTCAAGAAACCAGATGATTTGCGCTTTATGACACGGCTTGTTAACCTGATGTCATAAAGAGATGGACATAGTCAGCATTAAAACCCAGGTAGGCTGTGGCATTGAAACAATGCTCAAGTAGTAAAGCGTGCCAAGAAAATATTCCCACACCATTAAACCATCACCACTACAAGCAGCAACCTTAACCTGATACAAGGCAGAATAGAGCCATGCTTTCATGTTTTTGATCCGTAATTCTGACCGATACGAAGGTCCAAGTAGACATTTTTTTTTAAATATGATCAATAATAATAATTGTATATTATAAGCCCAGTTTTCCATTTTGATGACAAAAATCATCAGATTAAAAAGGTTTCTTTAAATATCCACCTATCTATACTTTATAACAATTATTGGTTCTGTTGGATTATCTTTGTAATATTCATCAATTACATAACTTACTTAATATGCATGCATATTTTGTAACTATTGTTTATTTGTTCAAACCTTTACGTTTAATACATTTGAAAGAAAAATGTTTTTTTTTCTTTTTATCTCCTGTATTGTTATCTCTGCATTTTCCCGACTGAATCTCAACTCTAAAGCATCTGAAGCCTGTAAGCTCACATTGAAGCACAAAAAACAATAGCTCCATTTAGAGCAATTACTAAAGCATCGATTACTGTCTGAGCTAAAGAGAAATGTGATGATTCCTCAGCTTATCAGTTACACATTTACAGCTGTTGAAAGAATTAAATAAAAAAAAATAAGAGGAAACAGATAATCTGCTACTGCTACTGCTGTCCGAGGCAGTTGGCTTTTGGTAAACGGGTGGCTACAAGTTCTAGTGCATTTGAGTTAACTGGGATGATCTGGAGGTGACACTGTTGGAAAACCTGTTAAAATGTGGCACATCGGTGATGTAAAATATGAATAAAACCAATGTAAAATAGGAATAAAGACGCTATTGGGTTTTAAAACTTTTTGTGTAAACACAAAAGAACTGTCATGCACAAAAGGTGTCCTTGAACATGATGAAAAGACATAAAAAGCACATGCGAAATGGAAAATATTGCTGCTTTTTACATTCTCATAAAAGAAGGCTGTGACATTATAGCCCATAAATGACATAAGACCATATATTTGATGGTCGTTGAGTTGTTCATAAAGAAATGTAATGTTAACTAACAGCTGTGGACAATGCCACTGTTTTAAGCAGATTTTGTATTGAGTAAGAAATTAAAATATTTCTCGTAATATCATACTGTTTGTGGCTCACCCGTTTTTTATGTCCAGTGGAAACCTAATAAGAGCAATGTGAATCCAATATGATGCACACTGTCATTTCCATTCAGCATTAAATAGATTCTAGATTCTTAACTAGATTCTGCAGAAAGTGGTTTTCTCGTGCCGATACCGATATTTGGAAATCTGGCTAGTTTTGGGGGGCAAAGTGTGTTTATGACCGTATTCAGAATGGATAAAAATATATTTAGGTAAATAGAACAATTCATTGAATAATAAGTAGGTAGATTATCAAATAGAATTAAGTAATATTAATCATTAAGTACACTGCAGAAAAGTTTACTTGATGTACTGTATTTGCTTGCCTATAGGACACTAATCTGGGTATATTTCATCCATGTTTTGACCATATTTTGGATTCAACCTACAATTACCTACTTTCACCTACTTTTTCAATGTAACCAACAGAGTTTACATACTCAAACCAGTTGCCCCCAAAAATTAAGTTGACCAACTTCAATCAAAGAAACCAAAGTAATCATTACTCCAAAAAGTAATTTGTATTGGGAAAAGTTTAATTTTTTTAATGAGTACTTTTTACATCACTAGGGTTGGACAACTCAACTATTTTAGATGAGTTCTATAACTTTTCGGAGTTAACAGTGTAGTTAGTTGAAATAGAGGGACATAGTCCATTTTGGATACCGCCATCTTGTTTTTAGATTTTCATATAGGAAGTTAACAAAAAAGAAGGCTTTTAAGATAATTGTTAATTAACTTGCCTCAAATGAGCCTAATGCGTCTAATTGAAAGTCACTGGGGTGTGTTTTTGAGAGAACTCTATGTTTGTTTTGTGGGGTTTTGTGAAGACCATTCCAGCGCTCTTGGGTACTGATGGCCGTCCCGTGTGCGGCTGCATTAATGAGTCTGAGCTCCAAACCTCCTCTTAATGGCAGAGCAAACCATGCAGGTAATTACCTTTGAAAGCTTAATTGTGTGTGGATTTTTGGGTGGGAGCTACATGGTAAAGATCTGAATCACAAGCGCTGGTGGAAGGCTAGAAATAGATGACCGTAATTAAGAGCTTAAGGCGAATCTGATCTAATGCTCTGATCTTTTGCTATTATTGCTTTCATTTCATTCATGTGAAATAAAAATAACATTGTGAAACAGAAAAAATATTTTCACACCTAGATGGACGATTCAGTAGAATATTTGATCGTACGCTGAGCAAAGTATCATGGGAGTTTTATCATTGAAACAAGCCAAACTGATCATTGAAATTTGCAGAAATATTAATGGAATAAGATAGATAAATAGATATCTTCTCTATCTGCCTCAAAATAGTGAGCAAATATCTGTGTAGTTTATTTCAGCAAATGTGGGGGAATGCTTATTTTGTGTAAAACATGCTTTTTGTCCATTGCTAATATTTCTTGAGTTACTGAGTTATTACATTTTCAGAAAAGGAAATGCACTCTTTCATTGTGACATTATTCTTTTAAGCTGCCCCAAAATCTTGGTTCAGTTTCCAAGATAAATCTGTTTGTAATTGAAATCGTTTTGGAATAACCATGATCCATGTTGATTTAATGTGTGCAAAAACCTTTTTACCTGTAACGATTACACACTCATTCTTTTGTTTACAAACATGACCATTGTTTCTATGAGACCCAGCAACTAAGGGGCGATAGTACATTTAAAATTCTTAGTACTTAGAATTGATCATGTTTTTCTAAATTCACAAATCTTTTTTTTTTTTTGCAAATGTATGTCCACAAAATGCAGATGTAGGTGAAAAGTGTGATATTTTATCCCAAAACATTTTTGTAAAGTACTCTTCCATTAAGGATCTTGTATTGGGAGTGTAGACTGTAAAAAACGTTGACAACACACTACCATTTGAGATGAAAATGAATGGAATTTGGGTGGTGTTAAGCTGCACATGTCCTGTAGCGACCACGAGATTTGTGGGACGAGTTGCAATATCAGAACCTCAACCAGGAAGTTAGCTTCCTTCACTCTGCATTGCAATAACCCTGAGTGTCATGTGGTTGAACCTCCATTTTTTGTGCTCAAGTCACTTAAATCAAAATTGATTATTAAACTTTGTTCAATGTTTAGAGGCCTATCAAAAACATTTTAATAAAAGACTGTGATTGTGATCACGGTGATTGTGGTGCTTTCGCCCTCCATTAGCCAGGCATATGAGATGCATCTGATCTGGTGTAAAGACTCATCTTCTGTCATTCACCTCTTGGTGGCAGCAGTGAGTGTAACTTCACCCATCTAAAACATACATTAGGCCTTTACAACAAAACCTTCATCACACTCACAAAAACAACAGTTAGATATCCAAATAAAATACAGCACATCGAAAATTCATAACTAATAGGTGGTGTACTGCAGACACCATAGACTCGTTTTGTCAGGAATGTTTAGGAGTGGTTGTGTTGGCAGCCACATTTCCTTTTTAAGGCTTAATTTTGACACGAAAACCTGTTCTAATTTCAGTAAGAGTTGTGTAGCTACAAGTTAAGTTGCAATGGTGAAAGTGAATCCACTTTCTACAACACTTGAGCTGGCAAACACAAGCCAAGCCAAAACTTTTGTCTGCCGTGACCTTTCGTTGCCATTGATGTGCACCTTTAGGCTGGAGGACGAAATGGGATTTGGTTGGCGTCTTTTTCCCCCTTCCTTTCATGCCTCAGTGTGTCTGAGTGTGTGTTTTTGGGTCATTTGTTTTCTTGGAGTCGTTCTGTTTGAATGTGCGCGAGCGATTAGCCTGAGCGCCAGCTGTCTGATAAATTACCCTGTAGCTCTGGTCAGGTGGATAGGACATTTACACACCTCTCTCTGTCAGTCGAGAGTGAATTGCTGGGATGTTTTGATAATTCATTACAAAGAACCTCATCTAGTGAGTTTTTATTTGCCACCCATTCAATCGTACTGAAAAAATGGAACTAAATATGTCCTACAAGAGTTTGTGAACGGTGTTCTTAAAGTGATGTAATGGTTCAGAATTGCAGTGGGACAGGCTAAAAGGAAAGGGAGGTGAATGTATGGGTTCATGGAGCCCTGATGAGTAGCTAAAGAGGGCATCCTGACCTTGGGCAAAGACAGGGCTTCCCCTAATGCCTCATGATTTTGACTCTATTCATCTCCTCATTCATTTCAGCTCATTGCCTTGGAGAGAGCTGAGCTTTCATCTGTTTTAAATGTTTTGATACTCAACTCCTACTTTACTGGTGTAAATCTGTATGATGCGCGCTTTAATGTGGTGGCGGGTGCTCATGGAGAACAACTCTTTAGAATAGCATTTTTTAATAAATACAAAAAACAAAAAGGTACTAACCTTTCATAAATTCTGTGTTCTGGTCATTATCTGCCATTAACTAAAAGTCAGTTTAGAGAAAAGAAAAAGGCAGATTACCGGCGTACAGGTAAAAAAATAAGGGTGACATTTTTATCCGTTAAAAAAAATCTAAAGAATAAGGGTGACCTTTTTATCCAATAAAAAAAGTGCATAAACTATGACTGAAATGCATTTACTGAATAAATACGATGCAATGGCAAATGGATTATTCTGTCTGAACTGGCACGATGGGGTGGGATTAGTGGACTAATTAATTCATCGACCAATTTCATTGAACACCATCTGAAATTTTGATCATTCTAAAATTCCTTAGTCAAAGTCTGCCATCAAAGTGTGTGAGATTTTCATCTTCCCATATCTGTCTTGTCTGGTTGCGTTCCCAAAGAAGCTGTCTCCAAAAGCAAGAGGACATGACTCTATGTTTTGATATTTGGCACAAGGTTATCGGGAAGTTTTGTTCTCTTTGATTCGCCAAATGGAAACAGTACGTTATTTGCGAATATTTATGCAATATTCCAGTTTTGTGCATCTTTGGAAGGAAACAGGGCAAATGTTGTGATTTGAGTGTTGTTTTTTGGTGATTGGATGTGAATTGTGTGTGGATATAATTTGTGAGTTCGGCATGGAATGGGTTTCCTTTGCTGAGCAGCTGCGTCCAAGCTTTGCATCACCAAGTGCAATCAATGGTCTCGGCTTCTCAAGTTCTCTGTCAATTTGATGATTAACAAGATAATGGTATTTATCTTAATTAATTTCCCCAGCTCTGAAGTTTGCAGGGTAGAGATTATGGTTCTTTTTCTGGAGCTGGGCTTGGCTTCTCAATTCCAGGGAAAAGAACTCTGAATGCTTCAGGACTCCAAGAGATTTTGGACAATTCCAATCTCTTAACTTTGTGGGAACAGTTTGTGGGCTCAGTCTCCTTCACTTTTAATATGACTGTGCAAGAGTGTGCTTCTGGTTGGTAAATTCTGAGAAGCACACCCCTTTGAAAGCCTTACCATAACAACCGAATCTGTTATCGTGTGAGTCAGGATTATTTTAAACCCTATTGATTAAGAATGGAATGTCACTTATATGCATTTGACGGAAGATGTGAGAACACTTTATACATCTGCATTCCTAAAGTATACGACAGTTTCCCAGGGTGGTTTAACCTGCAGGGAAGGGTCAGGCTCAAATTGCAAAACTGAAAATTAGATTTTCTCCACTTTTTTTTTTTTCCGAAAGATTACAGTCTTTGCTTTGGAAGATGCATCTGAACTCATCTGATCTCCACAGCTTCTGAAGTGTCACTGTGGCTCATGTAGCTCACTCAGTCAGTGATATACATGAGGAAACGTATTGTTAGATAGACAAAGCTCACTTTTTCCCCTCAGATCTGACAATCTCATTGCTTGAATCACGAAAGAAAAACTGCTCTTCAGTTTCACAGCTGAAGATTATCTGCTTAGTTTTGACGTGGACCACAAACTGCTATAAAAACCTCTACATTTTTCTTCGTCCGCGAGTGAGTTTGTCAGGGATTGAGAATATCTTTCTTAAAAATCTTCTTTTGAGATTATTGTTCGCAGGAGATTGAAATGTATTCTTTGTAATAAATATTATCTAAAAAAACAAAGGAAACAAAGACAATGCTTGGTTTTACTGCTAATATAGGCAAGTGTGGTGTTTCAAAAATAAGGCAAGGGTTAGTTAATGGGATGTTGCAAAATTTGAAAAGTTTGAAAACTTAAATTAATCTTTGTTTAGTGATTTTTAAGTTGAAGTTTAATTTTGTTTTTTGCAGAAAAGCTTTGCACACAAATATTTTTTTACCTGAAAATAAAATTTGAAAAATATATTTATTAATTTTATTACTTCACTTTATAACTTTTTAGCGATAATTATGGTATTTTTGCATGTATTACCCAACCTTTCTCTGTCATTTTAAATAAGAATATGCTTGTATTATATGCACAAAGAAAGTACACAAGTTTGATGGAATGAATGAAATCAAAAGCAAGAGTCTGAATAGCAGTTGCTTCATTTACTTATTCCAATGAGGCAATCCAAAGAACATTTTGGGCAGAATTTATTGTGGCTTTAGTGATGCTGATGCCTTATTTGATACAATGCACAATTATTTTCGTAGTATTTATTCTTTAGACTTCTGCAACTTTTTTGAGCTAAACTGAAAGTCTTTTAAGGAAAGTCTTTTAATATTTTTTTTCTTTGGCAATAATCCATAAAAGCACATCAAAGCGTCCGTGCTATTGGGCAGGTCTTAACAAATAAAGTTATTTAAAAGCCTGACACACACCTTTGAGAAGAAAGAAAACAAGCAGACTTTTATGTCTTGAGCACTTCACAAAAAAGCGCACACACACACACATCCACGCATGCACACTTGCTCTTGAGTGTGTGTGTTGACTGAGCCAACACTCGGTGAACCCAAGTATTTGACCAGAGGGAGGCGAAAGGGTTGTCTCACTCGTACTCTCGTATGCTTCCACATTTTAGCCAAATGTAGACTTCTATTTCAATAGTATTATTTTTAGTGTTTTTTTATTGATATTCCCTCATGTTTATTTTAGGAGGAATCACATAACTGTGCCTCAGATGACATGCAAAGAACACTAGAGTTCCCTGGGGGCAGATGAACGATTCATTTGCTTTCAGTGGAAGCTGTGATCCAATCAGATCACCTTAGCAATTAATCACCATCAGTCAAGCTTCATTCAACATTTGACACTGGATCTCCAGCAGCTTTTCACATGTATTAAATCAGCTTTCAGCTCCAATCTAAGTAGCTGGCCACTGCTATATACAAAATACATCTTTAAGATATAATGAATCACATAAGACTGGTTTATGTCACACTTTATGATGATAGTCATTAACCTTTTATGCTGAGGAACATTTTTGAGTTTTCCTCCTGGATTTTCCCTATAGTCTCATTAAAAAGCTTCACATATCCACATACACTGGCCTTGAAACACAGATGTGGACTCGTTTATGTAAGAAAAATGACGGAATGTCTTTAATTTGCTAAAAAAGAACCCCTTTTATAACTTCAGATTCAACCATGCATTCTAACAGTAACAATTTTGTTATTGTGCCTATTTTATTTCTTTGTTTGGATAAATTGTAAAAATAAGTTTGTGTCTAACATGATTTAGGATATGAAATGTCTTCAAATGCTATTGAAGATGACAAAGTGACCCAGTGACAAAACAATGTTACATTAAAATGAAAATGTCTTTGAAATGTCTAAACTTAAAAGAAAGGAAATGAATGATTGTAAGTGTTTAATGTTTTGTTAAATGTACAACAATCCTTATATTCAGAAAGCAAATGACACCAAATATAACTCTAAACTCATAGGGCCTTCAAAAGTGAACAGGTTATTTTAATGGCATCATTCAGAACCTACCAGTAGGTTTTTTTGGGGTGGAGTTTAAATTATGGTTCAAAAATCACTATGGAAAATCCACAAGCACAAACCAGAGATTCAAGTTAAGCTTTAATATCTATAGAAAAACTATGGCCCTGTTCACAAGTTTTTGAGGGCTATTCTGCCTGCCTTTAATTGGAGTAGACAGGAAGAGAAGCAGGTAGAGATGAGGGGAGGGTTAAGAAACGGCAAAGAAACCGGGTTGGGATCTGCTGCCCTGCGCAACCAGCTTATACGTCAGATGCACCGTCCACTACACCACGAGGCTGGACGTAACCAGTAATTTTGAAGGGGGGATTTTTTTTTTTTTATGTTTACACTGTTCCACCCAAGTGTGTCTCACATGCCCAGCAGTGTGAAGCCAAACCGTGGTGATCACCTAAAAAAAGGCTAAAGAAAACAAGGTGATTGACACATATGATTGACAACTACACTCAATAGAGCTGACGGACCGCTGTCATCACGTCATGAGAAAGATGTTTTGAAAATGGGGATTTTCTTATTCGATTACACTTTTCATCCGCACATAAATGCAGAATTAGTGTGCATTTTCGAAAACGCCTGCCAAGGTTTGAAATCAAAGGGATGTTTTAGGGACTACTTCTGGGGTTAATTTTACTCATTTTGAGTTAATAGGACAAAACATATTAACATATTTTCTAAATTGCAAAGTTAACAAAATGGCATGACAAATAATTCCAGTAATCAGATGAAAACAAGCTCTTCGGTGGAGTGGAACGGTCGGAGGGTGCATGCAGGGGGTAAGGTCCAGCTTACTGTGTGGAACGAGACATGATCTGCAGCTGCTGAATCTCACACACGCACACACCACAATTTCTCTGCCCTTTTTGCCCGAAAAGTTTCCAAGTGTTCCGCTCTGTGCCCCTGGCCCAGGATGGAGGGAGATGAGGGTGGAGGAGGGTCATGCAAGCAGAGGCCCGCCAAGCACAGTTTGGGTCAATCTGCTATGTTAACCTCAAACCTCTTGCTTCATCGCGTTCACACTCAAACCAGCTGACACTGACTTCAACTGGATGGACTCAGCTTGTTACATACACCCAATATTTTGGTTTAAGGGCCAAACACAACTGATGGCACTCATCACATATCAATTTGACTTTAAGCAGTTTAACTTTGACAACTGTAATCTTCTTTTGTGTCAAGAGAACCAGCAAAGTATAAAGGAATGGTTACTTTTGCAACCTCCATTGGATTCGTAATTGGAACACAAAGAGATTCCCAATTGATGCATAACTTGTCTCTGCCCGAAATGATTCATTGCTGCTAATCCAAAGAGCTATAGACAAAACTTCACTATTTCATAAATTGGAATAAATGCTTGGTTTTGAAACTACAATATTTGTTTTTAAATATGAAATGGAACAGACAAAATATGTTTGTTGGTTGAGAGAGAAAATACTCAAGTATCAAAACATTCCAGGCACTCCATAATTGAATTTACGCCAAATAAAAATTAGGACCACAAACAAACCTCCAGATGCTTTGATGAATAGTTAGTTATTTTTATTCGATATTTTGTACAATAAAAGACCTCTGCTATCAGTACTCAGCTACACATTCTGCCCATACTAAACAAAACAAAAATAAGTGAGATCTCCCCAGATGCAATACTCTGTATAAAACTCATAATGTGTCTGAGTGACTTGTCAATGTTCAATTCTTATTGGCTGAAATTCAACCACTGTAGAACATTTTTTAATGATTATTTTTATAGACTGCTCTAGAACGTCATGCAAATATTTACTGGAACCACATGAACTGACATGAACATTAATTAATGTGACAAAAACTCATAATTGAATCCAAATGAAATCAAGTTTCAATGTTAAGCAAATTTCAGTTATTTTAACACTGGGTTGTTTTATGGAGTTATAATCGAGATTCAAATGTGAAATTAGTTCATCTCAATTTTATTAATTTACTGCCATCTATTTCTTGTTCACCACAGTTCTGTACATGAGAATAAAAAAGCAATTCTCATGCAGTGTTCATTTTTTCAACTGGTTGGGTGTTGGAGCGTGCACAGTAAAATCCTAAGAGTTAAATTAACTCTACTCTGAGTATATTTGGTCCCACTCTATATAGAGTTAAACCGACTCTGAGAAAGAGTTATTTAATAATCTGTTTTCTTCACGTTTTTCCAAATCTGCATGGAAAATGCAAACTAAATATTAACTATTCAGAGAGGGACCAAGTCCACTCCAGAAAGAGTAAAAACAGACAAAAATAGACTGTTTAGTTCAAATAGACTTATTTAAATAACTCTCCTTCAGAGTTGGTTTAACTCTATATAGAGTGGGACCAAATATACTCTGAGTAGAGTTAATTTAACTCTTAGGATTTTACTGTGGAGCTATGGAACCACAAAGATCAACTCTTTGAGAGTTAAATCAATAACATTTTTGAGATCTCTTACTCAAGGAAGAGGTCTTTATTTTGCATTTAACTCACGGCAGTAAATTTGCATGCACCGTTACTGCTCTTCCGACAGCTTCACAGCCCTCCAAGAGCCACCTGTTCTATTCCAACTAGGGCACTCAAATATAGCTTCTGTGTTCCCTCTGAATCCGAATACAACCTACTGTCTCTTGTGAACATGACTGTATTTCATTGACTGACCTCTGGAGGTTGGTGCCAGAAAGGAAGCAGAGCCCATTGATAACCCATGTTATAGTGCTGAACTGAACTGCAGATAAAATTTTTTTGCTAACATTGCTCATCTTTACGACTTTAAGGAGTGTGATTTTTGTTATTACTCATTTGTTTAAGTTACATCATGATAGTTAAGTTATGTCCAAATGGGAAGCACTGCAAAGAGAGAAATGACTGGCTATACACCCCCTTCTTCCTCCTCCAAAAACATCTTGATGTGTGCAATTCACATAAATACATTTTCATTTTTTGAAATGAAAAAGAAAATCTAGTTGAATAAGTTTAACAAATTTAACTTGATTTGAAGGATTAAATAAACAAAAATGTCACATTTAAGTAAATCTATTCTAAACTGTATGAATTATCCAATATTAGTTAATCCATAGATTGAAAATGATTTTTTTTCTACTTTTAATATACGTTTTTCGGGAATTTGAGTGTTTGTATAATAGTGGTCTTGACATGTTGTTAAGCAGATAACAGATTAGATCATTTTTTGTAATGATACAATTGTTAAATGAGGATTCTAAACAAAGAAATATGAAGGATGTCGTTTTTGTTTCAAGCTTGAAGCCTTTTTGTTGCAAATAAGATCATGTTAATTGGCTTTTAAAATGGCAAATACAGAAGAACATTCAATGATGCGTGCTCTATGTAGAGGAGGGTTCTCTTTCACAAATTTGCAGAGCACATTCAATGAGCAAATTCACAATTGACTGGTTAATATTACATGATTTTACAGTGAGCTAAAAAATTGAAACTAGAACAAATTCCGATTATTCTGGACAATTCCGCCTTTGGATATGTGTTTAATGTTTCAGGCATCTCAAGCTTTTTCAAATTAGTTTAGTTATTCACCAATAACTCTCTAAATATCAGATTCCAATGTTTCGTGGTAATTATATTCTTTCTCATTCCAAACCCTATATAGTTTTATACTGTTTTATACTGTTTTTTATATTTTTAGTTTTAGTTCATTATTATTACAGTTGATACAGAATATGCAGAAATGTTAAATTTTGCATAATCTGTATTATTATTATTAAGGGATAATTTATTATTATTATTAAGGGATAATTTATTATTATTGTTGTTATTGTTATTATTATTATTATTATTAATTTATTATTATTATTATTATTATTACTATTATTATTATTATTATTATTATTATTATTATTATTATTATTATTATTATTGTGTGCTCGAACAGACGTCCTCGGGGTCCAAAGTCCATGGCTGATATGAAAGGAGCGAGCAAACATGCTGTACCTGCGCGTCAGCCTCAGTGCCCGGGAGTTAGGGCAGCTCATTTGCATAAAGGCCCTCGGCAGCCGCCCACACATTAACATATTTTATATCGCCTGCCCTCTGGAAGCATCATGGCAAGTTATATCGTTCGGTCCGTCGGGGAAGTGGCCTATAACTTTTCGGAGCAGGTGTCTTCTGAGGAGCTCATCGGAGGCGCGAGGAGGGAACTTCATACAGCGCGTTTCCCTCTCTAGACCTCCTAAACTTTTAGATGTTCGCAAACATGGTTTCCAAACTGACTTCTTTGCAACAGGAGCTTTTGAGCGCTTTGTTGGACTCTGGAGTTACCAAAGATGTGCTCTTGCAAGCCTTGGAAGACCTGGACCCGAGCCCGAGCGCTTTTGGAGTTAAACTGGACAACCTGCAGATGTCCCCCTGCGGTTCCAAGATGAGTGACACGGAGACCAAGCCGGTGTTTCACACGCTCACCAACGGCCACGGGAAAGGCAAGTTGTCCGGGGACGAGGGCTCCGAGGACGGGGACGATTATGACACGCCGGCGATCTTGAAGGAACTGCAGTCCCAGAACACCGAGGAGGCGGCGGAGCAGAGGGCAGAGATCGACCGAATGCTGGCGTGAGTTTTACCCCAGTTTCTGAACCAATCATTTGATGGAACTGAAAGATTGCTGCTGGAGGAACACCGTGTCCAGACCAGGCCGGTTTGTGCGCAAAAGGTCGCAGCCGACGTTTCTGTATCAAATCTATTATTGACTTAAACGTGTTCCATCTCCGGAGACATATTTACACAATTATTAACCTTAAAAATCACCACAAAATTAAGCAAAAATCGAAAAATATTATTCCATTTGTACCTTCGGTTTTCAAGGTCATTTATCGGTTTAAAAAGTTGTAGCCTGTCCAGGTTTCATTTCGAATCAAACTCTTAAAACTCCTACATCCAGTTGCTTAGAATATTTATTTTGGTAAAACTGAGACGTATCTGTTTCGTATAAATGAGAAGTTGGATTCAATGAAATAATGGCGGATTGTTGAGAACAGGCAAATCCATCACTGTTTACAAATTTAAAAGCACGCGCCGAGTTTCCTCTTTTCGCATTCTGGTTACTAATTATCTACCCGAGTTATTTCTTTAGCTTAGAGATATACCAACTAAAGAAGATCTATTTATTATTAACCACCTCCGGCCTCTCGAAAGAAAACACAAACAGCGCGCGCTCTCGTCTGTCTTGTAAGTGTATACTAAATTAAACTCGTGATTATATGCTGAAATATTTCTATTAATAGCTTTGTATTGTTTATTTTACATATGAACAATCTAATGTTATTATTTCAGAAATGCAGAGGGCATTTTTTACCAATGTCAAGCCGATTTTAAACCGGAACTTATTGTGTGTGTTCTTTTTTAATAAACCGAATTAAAAAAAACTACACCTTGGTATTTTTGAAACTTTGGAATCCAAACTAAAGCACGTGGAGTCAAGTTATTAAATTTTTTTTTACCTATAAATCATCAACTGAAAGACACACAGTGACGAATGATTAGCGTGAAAGGAGATCTGGTTATTCATTGTTGAACGCTATAAACCAAGTTCGAGCTCAGGCTTTTGTCAGTACTGCCTTTAATTCTGTCCAGACTGATTCTAGGAGCAGAAGTTCGGGAAAATCATGGTAAGATTGAATTTCCACATAAAGGATTGCTAAAGATTTCTCCCGCCTTTCGACTTTTACTTTTTTTATTTCGATTGTATTCGATTTTATTTAGTCTTCTATTTAATTGGAATAGCTAAGCTACACCAAGTGTATTCTGTATTTTAAAAGAATGTTACATGGATGTAATGAGAGTGTAATTAAACGTTTTCATAGATTAGGAAACTTTTACAACCTTTTTATACTATTGTTTTATATTATATTATATTATATTGTTTTATATTATATTATATTATATTATATTATATTATATTATATTATATTATATTATATTATATTATATTATATTATATTATATCATATTATATTATATTATATTTGCGGCTTAAGATTAATTCTATCACTTATTTTTGCATCCGATATCCTGTTCAGTTCGATTTTAAATTACTGAAGGTAAAATTATATTATTCAACTTTATTCTATAAAAACAATGAGTGTTGACCTCAAATAATTGTAATCATTTTAATTTAACCTAATTAATTTTAAGGGACCGATGTTTAATCGTGTCGAGGTTTAATGCCTTCAGAAAATGTCTGTTTTCACATGTAAGTTCACTTGTCTTTCGTAATTAAATCAGTGAATTGCGAAAACGAAATGAAGTCTTTAACCTTTGGAATTATTTACAACCCATTGAAACGACTGATTAACGATTGTTCATTAGCGCCGGGAACAATTGAGCGCACTTACAGCATTAAAACTTGTTAAACTGACTCTAAACCGAAGCATAAATATGAAAGCAGCGAAACGCAGAGTTAAAAGCGGCCTCGGCAGTGATAATGGCGGGCATAAAAGGAGATTGTGGTAATGGTGAATGTTTCGGATGTGCTCAGGGAGGACCCGTGGCGCGCGGCCCGCATGATCAAAGGCTACATGCAGCAGCACAACATCCCTCAGCGCGAGGTGGTGGATGTGACGGGCCTCAATCAGTCGCACCTGTCGCAGCACCTCAACAAAGGCACGCCCATGAAGACGCAGAAACGCGCCGCGCTCTACACCTGGTACGTCAGGAAACAGAGGGAGATCTTGCGACGTAAGTTCATATTTGTTTCTTGATGCGCGTGACTTGTTTGAAATGCTTGTACTACTTCCCTGGAAACTAAAGTTGCCGATAAAATATTGTATAAAATGTATAGCTTGTAAAATGGATTACACTGGTGAGCTCATAATTGTTTGAGAAATACTGCTTTTTTGTTTTGGTGTGACTACAATACATTTTGGTGACCTAGATGTTTTTTTTCTTTCTCTCTGTCTTTACCCCAATAGCTATAAAACTATAATAACATTAGCACAGATCTTGGATCATTAATGTAAACGCTGCCTTCCGGTCTTTGCTCAATAAATAATACATAATTTAACTGGAACAAAACTAATAATACATTCAAAATTGTTGTAATTACATTTCTATTAAAGACTTTAGTCAAACATTTTAGTTGCAAAATTTTCTATAATTGTGTGTAGATCATTTTAAAAACTAGGAAAGGAAGTAAAATAACTAAGCAAAATATTACACAGACCAGTTGTTATTTTTCAGAAGTCATGCATTTGATTTTATCTTATAATTAAGGAGCAGAATAAGCTTTACAACTGATTCTCTCTCAGTTACAAAACGCATTTGGATAGTTTGATGAAAACACCTTTTTCACCTTTTTATTAATTTGCAGTCACCATTGAAATGGTTTAATTAACTGTAAACTATTTAACCCTTAATAGATTGCAACTTACAGTTACAAATTGTAATATAAATAAAACAAAATTTTGTTCAGAAATTTTTACACATATTTTCCATTGAATTTTTTATTGATTGTTGTATAGGGCTGATTTTGTAAGTATTGTTGTCATAAAAATAACTTATTGTGAACAAAAAGGTTTTTTTTTGTCCCTGCTGTTAATTTCAAAATCACAGTCATTTCAAAACACCACTCTGTTTCGAAAGCAAGATTTTACAAATGGAACCAAAAGTGATTTATTTCTAAATATAAACATTGATACGATTATGTGTACTAAATCTATACAATTTCTACAATTCCAAAATAGTTTTTAGATTGATCACTTTTTGATTTTGCATCATCTGCTCACTGAATTTTCTGTATGAACATTTTACAAGTTCAATTTACAGTATCATACTTTCATTTTTCAGAATTCAACCAAGCTTCTCAAGGCGCTGGCAGCAACATGTCAGACAGAGGTAGTCAGGACCAAGTACTGCTCTTTTTCTCAGAGTATACTCAACCAGGGCAAGGTTTGGTTCAGCCTAGTGAGGATGCTTCCAATGAACCCGCTTGCAAAAAGCTCAGGCGGAATCGCTTCAAATGGGGCCCTGCATCCCAACAAATCCTTTACCAAGCTTACGAGAGGCAGAAGAACCCCAGCAAAGAGGAAAGGGAGGCGTTGGTGGAGGAGTGTAACCGGTAAGGCTGGCCTTTTTAAAATCCCATTTTCATCCCATTTAAAATCCTTAAATGATTCTCTTGACTTTTCAGGGCTGAGTGCCTTCAAAGAGGAGTATCCCCATCTAAAGCTCACGGGCTTGGATCCAACCTGGTCACAGAAGTGCGAGTCTACAACTGGTTTGCCAATAGGAGAAAGGAAGAAGCCTTCAGACAGAAATTGGCAATGGATGCCTATAGTGGGCCAGCACACACCTTGAGCTCGCTCCTTTCACATAGTTCACCGCATCACCCACAAACCAGCAGTTCCCCACCAAGCAAGATGCCAGGTACTGAGACATTCTGACACCGTTCCTCTTAGTCTGCGAGTGTTGCATGCTTTTGAAAATATGAGCCCTGATCTGCGACTCTTTGGTGGTGTGGTCATGCTTACTGTAATTAGCACAAACCTCATTATCATCACTTCAGAAGACATGACGTAGTTGATGAGATCAGAGGCAATGTATAATGGAGGGCAGTGATCAATGAGGGCAACAGAATGAACTAAGCAAATGGCATTGTTATTCCCAGCTTTGAAACACAAACCAAGAACAATCTGCATTGTACCTGCAATCTCAGCTCCACTGAAGTCAGCAGGCGAGAGTGAGACACAAAGAGCAGCCACCCTTGGACAGGACACTGGGTCATCCCTAGGTCAAACCACTCAGTTCACTCTCTGTACCTAGCTGTACCTGTAGGGTCACCTCCAGTGCAATTTCTGTGTTATCTAACAATTAGTGTTCCCTGAAAGATCTTCGGTGGTAAACGTATCAGACAATTCGAACCCGACACTTTTTTCTCTTTCATGTTTGAGCTTCAGAGTCCATTCATTGCCAGTTTCTGTGCATATGGCACGTCAGCGAGTGACTGGTCTGTTTGCGTGGGGTGTTTCCTTCTGCACACCTGACCAGTCAATGACCTCAGGTTGTGTGTTAATGTGGCTGAGAAGGGGGAGGAATGTGATGGGGTCAGTCTCTTCCATGCTTTAACTCAGAGGACTTACAAGGTGTCCTGCAAGCAGCCTCAGCTGTTTTTGGTGTCAGAAGCTGCCCTGAAAAGAATGGCACAGCAGGATCCCTCATCATGTTACCAGGGCACAGCCTGTATTATGCGTGCTTAATTGACAATTAAATTCCCCAACTACTACATCTCCCAGGCCTTTGAGAAGGGACTCCCCTCTTGCCTACTCTCTTCACCATCCCTCAGCAGGGAATCCTTTTGTCGATGGCATATTAGAAGACTGTAGTGACTGTAACTAAGGTTCATTTGTCTCCGCTGGGGCAGGGGGAGGGCCGCTTTGAAGCCCCCTCTCACCTTTATAGGGTGGGTTTTAGTGGTTGTGGATGGACTCTGAGCAGAACAGCAGGAGCTGTCCGCAGACCTATTGGCCCTTTTCGGACCAGACAGGACTGATGAGGTTCTTCTTCTGCTCGAGGTATGGAAATGGATGGCTGGTTCTTTGCCTCGACCCCCCTTATGAAAACCATGTGAACTTAGGTTTTGTTGGAGAGGTCGTTACCAGGTCAGATCAGAGGGAGACTCAACTTTTTTATTGATTTAGGTTTGAGCCGATGATAAGAGACAGGCCATTCTGCCGCTGCTAGAAGGTCAGCAGATATGTGTTCTAGGGGGCTGGCTGTGATCTTCCCCATGTTTGTGTTGTGGTGCCGTTGGGAAAGCAAACTGTTTCCAGAATGCTCTTTGAACCCATTTAGGCGAATGAGGTTTGAACCGTTTATCTTTGATTTAAGTTTAAGAATGGGTTAGTAAAGGCACTAATAGGACCAGGGAAAACCATGCAGAGTCATGCCAGCTTTGCTTGGTGTATTGTGGAAAGCCTGAAAGGCCGCGTACGTCCTGCAAAGACCCAGGAGGGCTATTATATGCGCCAACGCTCTAAAGAGAACTGCCTGTGAATGAAGAGCTAGGCTTTGATTTTACATGTGCCCTAGGGAGAGATGACCTCTTTAAAGGTCCCCAAAAGGCACATTTTAAATCAATTACAAATAACACATAATGGTAGAGAAACATGCTACTTTTTTGACATAGGCTTATTATCTTTCTTCAAGACAACAAGACTGTTTTAAAAATTTGGAATCTTTTCAGGCATTCTTCGAGTTTCCCCCACAATCCCAAAATTGAATAATTGAATATAGATTAATTGAATAATCTATATTCCGCTTAGGTGTGAATGTGTGAGTGAATGTTGCCCTTCAATGGTCTGGTTACCTGTCCAGGGTGTACCCCGCCTCTCATCCAATGTGAGCTGGAGATAGGCACCAGCAGACCCCTGTGACACCGAAGAGATGGTGTGTAATATTCTTTTAACTTTTGTCTCCAAAAACACCAAAATATGCATGATTGGCAGCATAAATTGCTGTCGCTAATTAAAATACTCCAATTCAAAAAGCTGTTTAGGCTAACCCTAATCCTAATCCCAGTACACAAATGCTACTACGGATGCTTCCAGGCTGTGAACGACAGACCAGGTGGTGGTGAAATTACTGCATGAGAGATTATTATGTAAGAGATTGTTGTCAAGATGGAGTTTATCAAGGGCTCTGACCCCAGATCAGCAGCTATGGTGACAAGCGGGTGTGATCGTGTCAGCAGCTACTTTTGCTCTTCTAAATGATTGGGAATGGTTTGAATGATTTGAAATCTAATTGCTGTCACTTTGTGTAGAAGTAAATTCAGAGAAAGAGATCAAGAGAGCAGCTTTAAGAGAGCAAAACATATTTTTTTAATGTAGAAAACCTGCCAAAAATGACTGATGGACATTGACTTCAGGAGTGCCTTACACAAATTGTTGGCATCAGGTTCTAACATGTTACATGGAGCAAATTTGATTTAGATAGAATTTTTTTTATATAGTATTACATCAAACAATGACTTTGGACACTTTCAAGAAGCGGCGTTCGGCATTGTTTGCCTGAATGATGCACATTACTTTGCTGAATAGTGTAATTAAGACTTCGTTTATGATGCCATTCCATATAACTTTTATGCCGTGTTGTCAGAGGTTGTATTTCGGTTCCTGGTTACCTCAGAGACCAAGCCCTCCTGCAGCTCAGCATGGTCCAGACAGCACAGAGCTGAATGATTGAACGTGAGAGGAGATCCCTGCAGTCCAAGAGAATGCCTGACGGGGTCAGACAATAGCTTGTTCTCTCCCTGACACTTTTAGTGGGTGCGCAGTAGTAAAGTAAAGCCTGTTTATGGTTGCTAGCCCATTGTGTGCTGAGCAGGTTGTAGCCCCAATGGAGTGCTTTATTGTCCTGTGCTGGTGTTTACAAGACACTGTAGAGAGCTGGCAAAGCTGAAAGTGTGCAAAGGAGACAAGGTTGTGTCTGGAGGAGAAAAGATCAGAGTCTTGTATCAATGTTTTGGCTTGTCAGTATCACAAATTAGGCCATGTTATCATCCGGTTGTCTGCTAAAACTATTCCAGTGAAAAACATGTCTGGCACTTGTATAAATTGAGCAATATTTACTTTAAAAGTTTTTAGGGCTTTGGGTTGTCTAACATTCAGTTGCTAAGAGAGAGGTTAGATTTATGATCAAATACCTAAAACACTTCAGTTCATATTTTCACTAACATTGTTCAGGGTTGAAACAACAAATTAATTCTATTGAAAATGAATTCTTCACTATATGGTTTAGCACTGAGTTGCAGTTCAAAATGTCAAATTTTAGTTGGAATATTTCTTTTTACATAAACTGGAAATAATGTTTGAGGCCTCTCTGTTAGAATTGTACTGTAACCTTTTCAATAGAATGCTCATTTTTTAAAGTGGATGGGATTCTTTGCAAACTGTACAAGTTTGTGTGACTTTTACAAAACCTTCAGTTGCTCAGAAATGTCTAACGTGAACAACACATAATCTACATGCTCTTACAGTCACAGTATCCATTCAAAAGATTTATATCAAATAGATATATCAAATGTATCTCATAGATTGTCTACATTTAAACATCTATTTCTCGTTAGTCATACAAAAAATTACAAACTGAGAAAAGAGGAGCTTATGGCAATCTTGAAAAATATATCAGATGAGTGAATTTACTGCACAAACACAAAATAATCCAATTTATTATCAAAATATCAAATGTAACAAATTTAATGATAAATACATTTTACATTTATGCATTTGGCAGACAAAGCAACTTATATTTGAATGAATGAACACGTTTTTTTGTGAGTTCCTGCTTTCCCTGGGATTTTAAACGATGAAAATATGACATTATTATAAACAATTTTGTCCATTATGCCAGCAAAATTTAACTGAATTAATTATTCAATAAAAAGTGATTATGGGGAAACTTGCATCCCTACTTAAAATGTACCAATGCTAAAAGCTTTGGTTATGTATTATAATAGAAAACGTATTTTGAATCTTATTGTTCTGAGATAGAACAGTACGTTACATTACACACAGGAATGTGCAGAAATTGATCTGGTCTCTTCTGGTTATCCTGAGGGAGAGACATGCAGCAGGTTATTCTCTCTCAGGAATCTTCTCTTCCCACTCCCCCTCTCACTCCTTTCTCTCTCTCTCTCTCTCTCTCTCTCTCTTTCTATATGCAGTGTTTTAGCTATTTAGCATCCACAGTGTTTTAAACCTAAATAAAGCTGCATTTTGTTGTTATTCCTTTAAAAACCATGGGTTTTTTAAACTTCATAATAATGGATTACCACAGTATTTCAATAACAATAGTTTATGTGTTTAACCGAGTTGCATTCATGATAGAAAGTGGCCTAGGGCTGGACACCACCACCAGATCTCTGAAGAGTTTTCAAAGTTATGAATCAGATGACCCTTCAAAGGCCATTTGTGGAGGGCCATGTTTGTTTGCTCTGACCAAACATGTTTAACTGAGTTAAATATCACCAAAGCAGTTTTGAGATCTGATTCTTTTTGTGTTCTTCACAGGCGTCCGGTACAGCCACCAAGGTCCAGTTGAGGTCAGTTCTTCGACAACAATCAGTCACCACAGCAGTACGGCCATGCCAAGCAGCCAGTCGGTGTTACAGCAGGTCTCTCCAGGGGCGCTAGACCCCAGCCACAGCCTCCTATCACCGGATGCCAAGATGGTGAGCACTCAGATAAGAATATAGCATGTCTGCTCTTGACACAGAAACACAAACTGAAGGCACTTCCTTCATCCAGTAAGTGCTCAAATAAATCCTCCATTGTACTCCCCTGTACCAAAGACAGAGGCAGACGCCAGGCCTTGGCCCACAGTGCAGATCTTAGCAAAAGCAGTGAGAAAGAGCCATGGCTAGGGCTGTGCCAACAATACTGACAAAGAGACATTCTGTTTGTATTGATTAAATGCCCCTTAGAGGGCGAAAAGGGTGGAGTTGTGCTTGCTTTCTGTTAGCTGTGTGACACCGGTGCTGAGTCGCTTATCTGAGTACCAATGTTTGAGGTGGGCGAGAGGTCCATGTAGCTTTTTGTTTCAGGACAGTGCGTTAATTTTGCAGTGTACACATTCATCACGGCTCTGGGTGCGTTTGTGTCAATGGTACAGCGGAAGTTTGTGTAGGAGGAAGGGAGTATGACAGCAGCTTATCTGAGCAGTCAGACGTTTGTCTCCTCTTAACTCTGCTTATTCAAATAAAGCTCTGTGTGTCTGTCAGGGTTCCCATACTTTCTTAAGATAAGAGTACAGTTCTGACAGGAGCCCTCTAGTCATTCTATTGAACCTTTGGGTATTTTTCCTCAGATCTCAGTATCAGGTGGCGGTCTTCCTCCAGTCAGCACACTGACCAACATACATGCGCCTCACCATGTGCACCAACAGACCCCTAACCTCATAATGCCCCTCTCAGGAGTCATGGCCATTGCACAAAGTGAGTATCCCGCCACCTTGCTTACATTCTCAAATACTAGGCTTATTGTTCTACTGACCTATAACATTTTTGTCTCCAGGTTTGAACTCATCGCAGTCGCAGACGGTTCCGGTCATCAACAGTGTAGCAGGAAGCCTAGCAGCGCTGCAGCCGGTGCAGTTTTCACAGCAACTAAACGGCCCGCACCAGCAGCTCATGCAACAGTCACCTGCTCACATGAGCCAACAGCCATTTATGGCCTCCGTCTCACACTCACACAGTAGGTCTATGTAACCTGCACTATTCTGTATAATCTGATTCTTACTTCATCAAGATCGAGATCTAAGCTTCTGTTTGTGTTCTTCTTACAGTGTACCCACACAAGCAGGAGCCACCTCAGTATTCTCACTCGTCTCGCTTTCCCCCCACCATGGTGGTGACAGACGCTAACACTCTTAGCACTCTGAGCTCAATGTCCTCCAGCAAACAGGTCGGTCATCCACCTCATTACCCAACGCTAAGAACATTTCTGCTCTCTGCCTTGGTTTGTTCAATCCTACAAAGGTTTACTTGGCTTAAATAAACCTGAAAACATTGTTGTCCTCTTTTAACTGCTTTAGTTGATCATTTTGTCACTGATTTCAGAAAGTGAACCCCTGTGTTCCCTATGGAGTTCAGGGCAAGTGAGTTGGTGTTAGCAGTCATTCACATTGGCATATATTGCAAACTGAATGCTCATAATAGTAGCAATGTCGATTTCAACTTTTCAGAATGATGAAAACGCACTATGAGTCATGTGACAAGAATCAACCAATCAGCTTCATCCTTTTCTGTAACAACATTGAAAGCAGAAAAAAATGAGGATTAGCTCATCGTTGAGGTCTTGGGAGTTCCTGAATTATTTGATTTGACATTTAATGGAGAAGCATAAGTTTGGATCTTGGTATAAGATTGATGAGTCTTTGTTGAGTGTGTGTTGTAATGGAGAATGCGTTGTAATGGAGAATGCACTAATGGTTGCTTAGCACAAGGGTCCCTTCCAGAGCGCAGCCACTTGACTGTTTTGTGGGGTGGGGGGCGCGTTTCAATTGTTTTCCAATTGTTAGGGTGCATTATGTGAAAGGGCCCTGAATTTGACTGGAATACACTTCTCCAATGTTAATCCACTCTGTGTAAAGCTCACTCCAATACTTAAATTGATTTTTCTGGACAACCCTCTAAAGGCGTTTCCTTCCACTAAACTTTCTATTCTATGAAGTTCTTTGGCTACAGCACCAGCATCTTTAGCAATGACCTTTATGGCACACCCTTATTGTGGTAGATGTCAACTCCTTTTTTTTCTGGACATATTTCAAGTCAGCAGTTTCCCCATGAGTGTCTAGCTTACAAAACTACTGCAGGTTAATTGAACAGTTATGAGTGAGACTCTAGAAGACTGTAGCAAGATTTTTTCATATCTAAGCTAAAATCAACAATATTTGTAGATGTGAATGCTTGAACTTTTACACTGTGACTCTGAACAATCTATATGGTTAACTTTCTTTTTTTAATGTTTTATTTAAGATCAGAACTATGGAGTGAAAGTGACAACAAATAAATATGCACACACACTCAAACAACTCAACCACATTTCATTCCAAATTGTCCATATAATGCACCCCACAAAATTATACACCTTTTACACCTGTTCTCAGAAATCTGTAGGAAAGTAGGTGACTGTAACTTCCAGTTCTTCAGCACTTTGTTTTCTGAAATGATTGACAGAAACAGGGAAATACGTCATATTTTTAAAAGAACCCCTATGTTTCAGCAAATGAATTGTATTCAGACTTCGATGCTGGGGGTCTTTTTTCAGTTTTTTGTAACTGGAAGGTGCTGTAAGTAATGAATCATGTGGATCCTCCTCAGAATTCCTACTTCCTTTCAACAGCTTGACCAGTCAGTCACCCGTGAGCACAGCCTGAGCACTGTTGGATTGATGAAACTTTCTTTCTTTCTTTCTTTCTTTCTTTCTTTCTTTCTTTCTTTCTTTCTTTCTTTCTTTCTTTCTTTCTTTCTTTCTTTCTTTCTTTCTTTCTGTCTTTCTGTCTTTCTTTCTTTCTTTCTTTCTTTCTTTCTTCCTTCCTTCCTTCCTTCCTTCCTTCCTTTCTTTCTTTCTTTCTTTCTTTCTTTCTTTCTTTCTTTCTTCCTTCCTTCCTTTCTTTCTTTCTTTCTTCTTTAAGTTTGTTTATTTATTCTCTGTCTCGCTTTCTTCAATATTAATGCAGAGTCACTGTGAAGTCCTGTTTAGTTCAGGAAATGCTTCTCACTGTTAATCAAAGCGCCCTTGCTTCTTCAGCTCCCCTGCAGTGGACGGGAGTGTATTTAGTAATTACACCTCTTCCCTTTTGCCCTGTGCTCTGTGACCGCTCTAGCTTGAAATGTGATGCTTTCATATGCCCAATTTCCCACGCTGCCACATCACCAGCTGCACTGAACCTGATGGCTTGAACTTCCTGCTAGCATTCAATGGTTATATCTGGGAAGCGGAAGCGGTTTTATGTGAAACATCATTTGTTTAAACCATAATATATCACTTTAAATAAATGACAATTCCACTGATTTGTGGTACCATCTTTTTCAGAGCTCTGAGGTTTGTGGACATTCTTTTCAAGCTATAATGTACAAGCTTTAAGGACATGCTCGTGGTTTTTAATGTGCCACATAAAATATGTTTCACTGAGAGCAAATGTTCAGTTCAGTTTAAAAGGTTAAGATAGCTCAGGTATGTGCTTCTTCAGCTCAGAGAAGGGAGAGGGTAATTTCAAGCTCTTATCAGCAGGCTGTATTTGGACTGGGTGGGGCTTTGGGGCTCTTTGGGGGACATTAAACCACCCTTGCTCTTTATAGCCCTCCTATTTGCTGAGTTTTCCCATCCAAACTTTCAAACTCTGCATGTGTTCTATGCGGAGAGCCGCATCTAGTGAACACAGTCTAAGCAGCTGCTCGGCACCTTTATCAGGTGTGGCTGTTTGTCGGCCTGCAGGTCATCACAGGGTCACCTGCCTCTCCCAACGCCGAAGAAACCCAAAAACACCCAAACAATACTAGTGTAACGGTTACAATGGATTAGAAATGCACATGGATGAGGTGTATGTTTGGTCAGGTGTGGCTGATAAGGAAATTCCCCACATTTTGTTCACTGATGTGACCGTTTCCTCTTTCTTGCACTATTTTACAGTGTCCGCTTCAGGCCTGGTGAATGGGTCCATCTGACGTCCTCCATGCCTAGCAACAAGAGCACAACGTCCCATCTCCATTCCCCATCATTGCACATGTATCTGTGACAACCCTTAATATGTGCAAGCAGCATGCCAGTTTGGATGACAAGTCGCCCAGTGAAGTGGAAGGAAGGGCTGGTGGGAAAGGAAGATATTGAGACATGATCAACATGGGGACACACTTGGAGACAGTATTTTACCTTTCGGAGCTTTATTAAGGAACTTGGGTGAACCCAAAGAACAAATAAATAGGAAACCTAAATGGACCTGAAACACAGGATTAAGAGCACAGTGGATTTGACGACAATCAGCCAAAGTTTGAAGCATCTGTAGGAGTGCACACACCGAAACTGATGCAACCACGTCTTCCTTGAGATTTCTTAGATAATGTTGTGTACAGTTCAATGTGAATAGAAGCAGTTATTATAACATTATTATGTCATTGCTATGAAGGATGTAGATATTTGGTGTTTTATCCATAGATGTACTGTGACACAGAATGTGACAATCTGAAGGTTTGATGATTGGACTATGCTCCACAGTAAAACCTGCAAATTAACAAAGTTCATTTCAACACTTTTAAATGTCACGCTCAAGAATCACTTGCAAAGTGTTAAATCAATACTTTCTATAGTGTTGTTTCTCCCAACACCAACCTGTTTGGTACATCATGAGCATAAGGGATTTTCAGATCAACGATTGGCAACAATTTTGTTAAAAGCGCTCATCAGAGTTCAAAAATAATGATTGAACATTTCTAAAAGAGGTAACGCAAAATCTGTGACAATGATAGATGACACTAACTCTCCCTTAAAACATATACTCTTGCTCAACCAATCACGCAGCAAAACTCACATGTTCATTCAACATTAGTGCTGTTAACAGTGTACAAACACTGCCTCAGTGTTAAATTTGATCAAACAAGTTTAAATAGCACCCTAGTCAGCATTAAAACCAAAACAATGAGTTAATTCGACTCTCATCATGTTACACTAAAAATGAAGAAGTGTTTTTCTTACTCACATAGTGTTACATTTACCTCTACATTTAGCTTTACATTGAACACTATGTGAGTTAAATGTTTATATAGGTCCTCACCACTGACACCAGAAGTGTGGATGTAACACTTTGCAATACTTTGATCCAACACCACTTTATGACCCTTTATGAGTCAGAAAGCACAGAATCTTTATGATACATTCGCAGTGAAGATGTGAAATAACACTTTATCTTCTTGGCCCCTCACTTTGGAATGTCTGAGAATAATCATGCACTTTTCCAATCTTCGTCATGGTGTAAATAAACTTTTAAAGTGCATCTAGTACAACTGGCCAGAGCATTTATACAAGTAGGAATTTCTTAAAGGTACACTATGTATTTTTCATCAGTGCTATGGATTGTATTTATTTACATTGCATGACAATGATGGTGACACTGGTTTAAATTCATTCAATATAAAGGGACAATGCACTTTAAACAAAGGCTCGTTCTCCAACTCCCTCAAAATGAAGAAGAGTTTTACCTTTTTCTGTGATAGTGCACTGCAACTGATTAGACCAGCAGCGTTTCCACTCAAATTGATCAAACGGTCATTATCCAGTGACTTTATCAGAGACTTTATCCACATCAACTTATGCTGCACAAAAAAAGCACATTTCTTTGATTAAATCAGGCTAGGAGTGTTCTAGGCCAATACAGCTTGAAGCTATACAATCATTGTTGCATATTAATCAAGGGACTTTGCTCTTGTAACATTGAACGCAGTGCCTGAAATTAGTTCTCATCCCAAATGAAGGTGCATGCAGGTTCACATGTGCACAAAATTAAATATGTTCAGAATTTGTTCTGGTCACTTGCGGCAAGGAACCATTTAAAGTCACTAATTTTTCTTGTACATGCTGTAGACATGTTAAGGAAGCAAAATCTCTTTAGTATAATACTGAAATGAGGGTATAGTTCCAAGCAAACTTTTTTTTTTTCATTTTCTATTGAAAAATAATCAGTCCTCTGGTCTAATCAATTTCAATGATCTATGACCAGCGATGTTACAAGTGCTATAGTCAGACCGAGTAAATGGCTGAATGGATTCCAGAATGGTACAACAACAGTCATTCTGATGGAGTAATGAGTGATCCTTTAAAATGTTTAATCTGAACTCATGCAAATTAGTTTTAGATAACAAATCTTGATAACAAATCTTGCATAATGTCCCCTTAAAATAAAAAAACTGAGCCATTTAAACAGTATTAGCTGCTCACATCACTTTGTAGTACCAGAACACAGCGGGAAAGAGTTTTATTGTTGTTTCATTTCAGCTCATCTACAACTGTCTTAAATATCCATGAATCGAAAGTTGACTTTACCAGAAAGTTGATAGAACAGAAGAACTTGTTCATTCCCCCGTTAGATCCATATGAAGGTTGGAAAACATATCAAAAGGTCAGGAGAATATTCTTTTTATTGTTTGTCTACTGTGTCCCCGCTGTCTACCAGTCTGTGGTAACAGTGCTGATTTATACCAAATGTGATTGTATTATTTTTGTACAAAATGAAATCAATCTTTAAAAAAAAAAATCATTATTTATGCTTTATGGAAAAAAGTTCCAAGTAAAGTTTTTCCTCAAGATTGATATCTGTTCCGTGTCTTGTTCTGTTTCTTTACATTCCCTACTAGTATCCCAGCCTAGTATTTGCCAAGCCATTATGAGATTTTACAGCCTCTTTTCTTTTAGAGAGATCATTTTTATGACATGGGTGTTAGGAATGTGTTTCTGTTTAACAATAGCATCTTATATCCGTAAGGTACAAAATAAAACATTTATATTTTGTGCCATACAGATGTATCCAGGTGTTTTAACAGAAATGTTAATTTTGTACACAACTACAGTAATATTATTATATTATACAAATTTACCGTCCAGATGATTTGTGATATTACAAACCTGTCCAGAGAGTTATGAATAGCATAACCTATCCTTTAGTTGTCATCATCTTGTCTATTATGTTTGCTAAGCAAGTGTAATGGCGTAAAGGTTAATATAATAATTGTCATTTATCCCCCAACAACTTGTTAAAAGTTGGACAACTGCTGACTACTGGGACGGTGCCATTTAAAGAAACGGACTCCAAAATAAATCCTTTTAAACAGAGCTGTTTCTGATGGTATTTTACAGTACTGTTGATAAATTGTGGATAGATCAGAATAATCAACTCGGCTTGTGAGAAAAAAGAATTTTCTCTTTTAACATCATTTTATAATGTACCCACCCACTGCAACAATATTTTTCACACCTGTCCAACTGCTTGAAAAATGCAAATCTCTCATCAGCCAATCAAATGGCAGAAACTCAATGCATTTAGGCATGTAGACATGGTCAAGATTATCTGGCTCACTACAATTGAACAATAGGAGACCTTTGATTGGTATGGTCGGAATTTGGTGTCGACAACATGCCAGCCTTGTGGGCGATATTTTCTTGGCACCTTTTATTTTGGGCCAATTAGTGCCAATTGAGTATCATGTCAATGCCACAGCCTACTTGAATATTGTTGCCGACCATGCCCATCCCTTTATGACTACTTGCCATAAAGCGTGAATCATCTCAAGACTGGTTTCTTGAACATGACAATAAGTTCACTGTACTCAAATGGCTTCGGAGGTCACCAGATCTCAATCCAATTGCACAACTTTGAGATGGGTGTAATGGGAGATTAGCATCATGGATGTGCAGCTGACAAACCTGTAGCAACTGTTGTAACTGGAAAGTTTCCAGTACGTGGTTGAATTAATGCCACAGAGGATTAAGGCAGTTCTGAAATCAAAAGGAGGTATAATAACCCGGTGCTAGCACGGTGTACCTAATAAAGTGGCCAGTGAGTGTATAATTGTGATTTTCTCAAATCTGGGATGATTGTTTGAGGAAAATGCTGGGTATTTCAGGCATGTGCTGTTTTATTTAGTTGAGGAGCGTGAGAGAGCATGGAAGAAAACCTCCCTGTAGCTTTTTGTTTTCCTCCCTACAGGTCTGAAACAACAGTTTCGTAACATAAAATTCCCTTCATATATCATTACCAAACTTAAAAGAATGTACTGAAAGCTGATAGAAAAGACAATCATGGCAGACACTCTCAATGTTGGGGAGAAAATAACGTAATTTTTTCCATAACGTAACGTAATTATTTTGATAATGTTTAGGTTTTTTAATGTATGTTGCAGTTTAGCTCAAAATTTTTTTGTTAGAAATTCAAATTTAAAATTAATCTCTTAATATGAGATAGAATTTTAAGGTAGATTTTGTCCTCAATTGCCCTGAAGCGTGATTTTTTTTTCACTGTGGGAGGACACTGGAGTCCTTTGATGCCCCCAAACTAACGACACCCTTAATGCGCAACTATGCTGGCCATGTGTGAATAACTATACCGACAAAACTCTTTTGGCTTGATGAACAGTACTTAAATTTAATAGTAATAGACAAATAATTTTTATACCTGTTAATGAATCCTGCTGAGGAAACACTCGTAACCCAATGATGGCCCTGTTTGCTTTTCAATAGGCCTTTGATTTTGATCCCAGGGTGCCAGTGGCACTAAAGATCTTCCTACTGCTGAGAAGGAGGGGGGGGGGGAGAGTGGGAGAACAAACAAATAATTGTGTTTTCACAAAAATTCATTAAACTTTACATTGAAAATAATTAGAGCTATTATTTGATATTTGAAGCATTTGTTTTTTATTTAGTTCTAATGTCTCAAAAGGAAGAAATGAGATGGATGCTATAAATTATATTAATTTAAAACACATCATTATCTTGTTTTACATATCATTAGAAATATATCAAATAATGTAAGCAATCAGATCCATCACACAATCAAGTGGATTTCAGAAATCAATGTAAAAAAGGCCCTTCCATCCAAAAGTAAACTTTAATTAATTATGAGCCTAATATGGAAATGTGCGCCTCTCACTCATTGATCATAGCCATAAATTACTTTATTTTGGGGATATTTAAAGTACTGTACACTCAGACTTTTAGGGAATTTCAACCATTTGTACTACTTTGCCCTAATTAATTACATTAAAATTTTTGTGGCAATATTTTTATCATTACTCAACAATTGCACAACAAAACTGAAATTGTGCAAAAAAATAAAGTGAAATAGTGTTGTTGTTGTTTTTTTACTGCAAAACATCTCTAGTGTTCTTTATGTTTTATAACAAAAATCAAGTGTTGAGACAAAATTCACTAATCCTTCAAAAAGCAAAGACAGAAAAAAAAACAGGCAAACATTTCCTAAACCCTCAGATTTTACTTTGAATTACCTTCCAAAATATGTGTCATAGCTCTTAAAATGTTCTTTTAAAACCAAAAAACGTAAAATCAAATAACCTTTTTGAAACCTTCACAACAGGTGCGTGCAGAGACTTCAAAGGGAAAAAAATAATGAATTATCAGCAAGAGGGTTCCTGTACCTGAGTCCATGACATAACTCTAACCTGAGTTCATCTTAGACTTGGAGTTCATCTCCATGCTTCTGTCCTTTCTCTCTCCCATTCACTTCCTGTCAATCATCACCATCTGATCTAATAAAAATCTCACAAATGAGATATTATCCACTGTACAGACCCCAGCCCACTGCACATCTCCTGTTGAGCTTCAGCTCCAGTAGAGTCTGCTGCAGAACCAATAGGGAAGGCCTGGAAGGACACTCAGAGGTCAACCTATGACCAAGAAGGACATGCAGAGAACAGAGAAATGGGACAAAAGGACAGAAAATGGAAGTTGCGCTCTGAATGTAGCTGTGTGTTTAGTGATCGGAAGAGAATGGGCACTACATCAACTCCAGCTGAGCCCCGAAGGGCCCATATGGGCAGGAGAGAGACAGAGAGCCCAGCAGGGGTCAGAGGTCAGCAGGCCAAGCTCTACCAGGGCTAATTGGAAACACTGCTTCAAACAGAGATCCATGTATGAAGTAACATAATTGACAAAAATAACCTTAATAAATGTAAAAAGATGGAGGAAAGAGTCACATGAGGTCAGATTTGGTCATTTTTTGTCAATGGTAAATTCCTTTAAAGTTGCTAAATGATCAATTGAAATAACCTTTAAAGAAGAAGACAGTTTGTAAACTTTAACAGATCGTAAACAAATCAGGGCTCACTTTCACTGAATCAAACCCTAAGTAGCTGAATGGTTAGACTAATGACAACAAAAGTTGTAGAGGAATAAAACCGTCAGGAAGAATCACTCTTTCTTCACACTACATTCACAGTGATGCTCGTATCCACTCAGAAGAGACCCTGGAGGTTTTTGTGACCACACAGAATGTCTCACTGCTGGTTTAGTGATTGTGTGCTGCAGCAGTGATAGGAGTGAATTTAGGAATGAGAAAGGATCCACCGGGGCTTTGTGTTTCCATGCAAGGCTTTGAGCAGGTACTGTAAGGAGGGTGACAGATCGCACTGGCTCAGCCGATGATGGGTGGCTGATTTATGGTGATTTATAGTGACTGTCGGGTTAATCTTCAGCCGGGTCACAGAAGCAGTGCTGGGGCATCAAGGTATGTGACGGGACTGGCCCCGAGCTAAACCCACTGCTCTCAGTGGGGACACAGCTCAATGCAGACCAATGCTGGTACCCATTCATACACATATCAATGGGGTTGGGATGGAACTGAAAAATCAATCTTACTCTGGTTTTTCACCCCCCCTCCCCTCCCCTCTCATTTAAAATAGGTTTTCATTGTTTTACATTACTTTGACTTTACCATATTTCATTTTATTTATTCTCAAATCTCCCTCTTTGAATGGATTTGACTGAAGTCTAATTAATGTGGTGTTAAGATTAGTAACCTGTGAGAATCATTTAAAATACAATAATGTACTTTTGAGCAATCAAAATAGAATAAAAAATAGATACAAGTATTTCGCCAATGTGTCTTTCATATTTTATTTTACCCAGACAATTTCTTTCATTTAAATTTCCATAATAATGTCCCTGCTGATTCCACTGAGCAGCGTGATTCCACCATACAAATAGAGTTCTCAACAATCTTACACTGTCCGAAACCTTAGAGTGATCTTTGATGAGCAACGCACATTCAAAGAGCACATGAATAAAACTGCTTGATCATGCAGATTTGCTCTGTATAACACCAGATGGATCAGAGATAACATTCAACTCAACTTCTAGTTCATACCCTGGTCAAATCAAGACTTGGCTACTGCAATTTTCTTCTCACTGGACTTCCAGCCTGTGCAGTAAGACCCAGATACAGAAGTCAGTAGCTCGACTGATCTTCATGGAACCTAGACAAGCTCACATATCAAGTTCAAATCACTGATGCTTGTGTATACACATAAATCACAGGTTCATTCATTAATTCATTCATTTTCCAACTCGTTTTATTTCTGTTTTGGGGTCACGGGGTCTGCCGGTGCCTATGCCTATCTAGGCGGGGGTAACCCCTGGAAAAGTCGCCAGTCCATCGCAGATCACAAGTTCAGCCCCATCAAATCTTCACAAAATTTTGCAGTCCTACCTACATCCCCTCCAGATGCCTGCATTCAGGAAATGAACACCCTCTGGTGTTTCCAGATAGGCGTAAGATAATCTCTCACCATAACCTTGTACTTCACAGTTCCTGGCTGGTGGAATTCTCTTGCAGTTCCCATCCGGAAAGCAGTCTCTCACAATCTTTAAAAAGCAATGAAAACTTTTTTTTTTCTAGAGCACTTACTAACATGAAAAAACCCAGAACCTCAAACTGTCAGTCACGTTGGATAAAAGTTTCTAATTAATTAAAATAAATGTAAAAGTAATGCTAATTTCACTCTAGCATTGGACTGGCAAAACAACAAACTGAGAAGCAGCAAAGCTTTTTAAAACTTGAATTATTTTAAAACAAATTAGCATTAAATGCAGGATACACACAATAGGTTGATAGCCTCACCATTTACTTTTTCTGCTTACTCCCTGAACAACTTATACTCTCTCTCACAGTTTATTTTGATATTTAACATTTATTTAGCAGACGCTTTTGTTCAAAGCAGCTTACAACTTGAGGGAAGAAAAACATACCATTTGGCACAAGGGGTCAGCTAATCAATAAAACTGCTCTAAAAGCAAGTACCAGAACCACAGGTTTTAGACGGAAGAAACAGGTTGAGATTTTGGTTTTAATGCAGGGATACTCTACAAAACCCTTCAATTTAACACGCTTGGAATCAAACGTGTAACATGGAAAAACTTTACTGAGTATAAAAGGTCAAAAGTGTGCCAGCCAGCTAGGGCGTGAACCAGGAATCCTCCGAGTGTAAGGGAACTTTGGTAACCAAACCCACCGTTCTACTACCAGTGCCCACATACGTACAGCTGAATGTTCTTTGATGTTGAAATTCTGAATAAGATATAACTCTTTTAGAAAATCACAGTTACACTTTAGCAAAACAACCAAAAATTCAGACCAAACAGACGTCAGAATGTGAGATTGGGTGCCCTCTAGGAAATTGTACTGTAGCAATACCAACGGTCACTTTAAGTGTTCGGCAGAAACGTTGCAGTAGCTCCACCACGTGGGAAAACTAGCTACTACACTAAGCTCGAGTATTTTATTTATTAATCAAATAATTTATTATTTATTTTTTTTTTTTTTATTTTTTTAAAGGCTGCGCCTCCTCTCCTCACCGACTGGACCCACACTTCAGACACACCCGCTCGAGTAACTAACATTAACTAAAACTATTCACGAAGCATTAACATGAAAATAGCAAGCGAGACAAATTTTATATCCAATATGTTGCAAATATTTGTAAATGCTAATGATTAAGTAAGAGACGACAAAAACTGGTTAACCCTATAAATGTGTTCATGGTGCGCATAAAAAATGTCCAAAGCAGATTCTTAGATATTTTGCTTCCTTTTCAATTTAACTGTTTATGTGTACAATGTTATTCCTTCCTCTACGTTGTCATGGAGGTGACGCAAATTGATGCTGTGACCCCGGAAGTGGCGCAAGTCTCCTTTTCTGGTGACGTCATTTCATTGAGCTGTTCAAGATGGCGCTTCGGCCCGGATCAGGGGGAGGTGGCAGGTGAAGTATTTTACGCTTTAACACTCAGTCTTCTTTCTTCTTACTTCTCGTATACGTATATGAATGCCATCGAGTGCATCTGCTTGAGGACTTCCAGGTCCAGCACGCTTTCACTTGTAGAGTATCGCTAGCGTCGCTAGTGTTAATGGCTGATGCTGGTCAGCAGTGATGGTGATATGACGTTTGTGTCACTGCATCAGATCACCAGCTGTCACACTTTCAATATTTTTTTTTTAACATTTTTGAATGTTCCCGATTTCCCTTCCTAAACATTGTTTTCTGTCGATGTTAATGGTAAGATTGTCCAACTCGGGTTAGTTCATGGGATTTGGGAGTTGTCTTTTAGGCAAATAAATCTTTTTGTGGACTATCTTTCGTTTGTTTTATTATGTAAGCATAGAGTAGTAGCTTTAACAGCTCAATTGATTCATTTGTTTGTTTAATTATTTTGTTGCCCACAGAAAAGGAACAGTAGGAAGTTTAATTTGTTTAAATGTTCTGAAATGGTGCAAATGTTATTACTAAAAGGTGAAACAATATATTTTAGATCAATGAATACTTGTACATATTAAAAACACTTAGGATTTTAAAATCTTTAGGTCTTTCAGTGTTTCTGAAGAAACTAGTTTCACCAATCTATATAGATAAATCAAACACAATTTGTAGTTTTGGCAGGAAGACTTACACAATTCCTGGTCCCTTAAAGGGCGAGATGGCATTTTTTTCTTCAGAAATCAGGCTGGGCAACTTAAACAGGGTAGGTGTATGGTTAGGTGATTTGGAGAATGGAGCTACATTTTTTAACTTCACACCGGGCACTTAATCTCACTTAGGGTCTCTGAGCTTTCAGCATGTACACACGCTTCAAAGACTTCTGTTTACAGGCTTTTGTTTTCTTTATTATGTTCATTGATGCAGCAGAATTCACTATCAATTGCCTGTGTTTTTGGAGCTGGACAAAATTGATGGTGTAGAGGCAGGTGGAAATAAACATTGGCTCAGAAAAATCACTTTTTAGTTAACCAAATTCACAGGCAACACAATCTCAATGTAAATCAATGATTGTTCTCAATTTTGTAGTTAAAGTGATGCACAACCTTTTTGTAAATTCACCTTCAACTCTTATTAAGCACATTGGTTGAGATCTTATGGGGTTGTTGATCATAAATCTCTTAAAACTGTGCAGCTAAGCATCTCACTGTGCTCATGATATTCTGTTGATGAGATTTTAAATGTTTTTATTTGTTGCTGCCTGATGAAAATACCATTTCCTGGATGTTGTTTTTATTTTGTTCAGGGTTAAAGGTGTATTGAGTAGTGCTTTAAGTCATATTTAATGGCATCTCTAAAGCTTTCTTTTGACGATTTAAAACGGGGTATTTTCACCATCATTAGGCATCGCTGATCTTACAGATTTGGATATTCAGCTTCAATTAGGCCTAAATTTTTAGTAAAGTATAGCACATAACTGTCAATAAGGATAGAGATGCCAACGTCATGTTTTATTTACCTGAAGAGCTTTAGTCTCAACTGAACGGCTTGAATAATGAATGTCTAGTTTCAAACATTGCAGCACCAAGTAATGCTGATACCTTCCATGAAATACAATCACCTCTGGTTTCTACAAACACATGAGTGAATTAAAATTGTCAAAAATCACTTGTGTGATTTGGCCTTTATGAAAGTAAGGGGGTTTTTGCATTGTGTTGTCATTTACATGGTCAATGTAGCTTCAATTTAGCAATTTAAAACTAAGAAACGTAGCAACTGCAAAAGCATCTGGGTTGAAAATCTGTTGTTTAAAAACATAGGATGATTCCTGCCCAATATGCATGGGGTGCTTGTTCTTATTACATTGTGTATTTCTTTTCTAAAATGTAACTTGTTTGATTGAATGCAGCCTCAATGGGCCAATTAATTTTATTACCTTTTACTTCTTAAGTAGCTTTTGTGATGTTATATGTACTTTTTGTATGATTTTTAACAATTGTACTTGTCATTTTACATTGTATAATTTTGAATTAAACCAATTTTTATTCCCCTATTTCAAAAGAGCCATTACCAAAAACTGTATTCTTGTTAAATCTTTCAAGGGTTTTCCACAAAGTTGTTCCCAACACCGTTTTCTGTAAACACTGTAAAGGTCTCATCTGAATAAGAGTCATAATCAGACTCCAAAGTGCCTACGATTAGTGTTGCAGAGGAAACACTTTTTTCCCCCTCAAATATCTACTGTTAAAATGGTAGAGAGTCTCCCATCACTGCAGTGGGGGGCACTGGGACTCGAGTGATTTGAAACAGGTGTAGCTGTTCTGTTTCTGCCAACAAACTAAAGATTCCTCGCGTCGCTGTCTGAGAGTTCACGGAAGAATGCTCATGACGACAGTTTCAGGGATGCAGTCTGTTACTCAGTTTCAGGATTGTTGAATTGTATTGCTTCACTACTTTAAAAGGTATTAGGGTCACCCTTAATTTGAATTTAACCATTCCTATTTTAAAACTTTATTTTAATGGGTGTATATACACATTCATTTAAATCAAGTATGATTGATTACTTGTTGAAATTTTAACAACAACATTCCCCATAGTTTCTAAGATGGTGATGCAAGCCCATATCAATACATTTTGTGATTAGATTTTATTAAATTTGTTAGTATTTGTTTATGAGTATTTTTAATAGAAGTGATAACTTAATTGATTAACAAGATCATGGTACAGTTCATAATCTAAAATATGACCTTAAAGATTTATTTTCTATTCATTACATAATCATGATTTGTATTTTAAGTTGATAAATGATATCTTTTAAATGTTATTTGCTCTGCGTTACACTGAATAATATGGAGTCAAAGAAGCTATGTTTACTGATGGATGGATTTCAACAGTAACCGTTTTAAAATGGTGGATGGATGTGATCTATAACCCTAATGTCACCACAGATTACTCTTTGAATGCTAATCCTCCTTAATCCAGTGATTTACTTTTTCCTCTCTCTCTGTTGTCATGGGCAGTGAGTATCTGTGAGTATCATGAAGTCTTTAACCAGCAGACGAACATGTCCGATATACACAGTAGACCACAGATATTCAGACAGATTACGTGACAACTGGCAAAGCAAACGAATGTAGAAACTCCTGTAGAGTTACATCTTTTACCCAAGTACCAAGTACAAAGTAATCTGCATATTGATAAAAGAAATAATTTTTATGCCTTCATAGAATTATTTATATTTTTAAAGGTCATTTTTTTGGCTTTTTATTTATTTTAAACAGACAGGATAGAATTTAGACAGGAAGAGAAGGCATCCCACTGGTGGGAACGTGAAGAAGAGGTATCAACAGAATTCAAAACTAAAGATGCTCAAATGTCTTTTCTACATTGTGTTTACCTGACTTTAAACTATCCTCTTTACCCTTTCCTTTCCTAATATGTCAGCGTATAAAAACAGTATGGGCTATAAATAAATAGATTTTTTTTTTTAAACGGCAGACTACTACTTGCTTCTCAAAGAGTTTCACTATTTCATATAATGAATTCCCCAGGAAATGTAAGAACTGATCAATGAATGTTTTGCTGTGGATAATTACATCTGTCAAGTGCTTGCATGTAAATGTACACACTTGGTTATTTTTGCACTGTTTTATCTTTCCTCAGAAGAAGATCTCCCAGATGATTTCATTATTTCAATCCTACTTGATTAAATATAATCAAAAAGCCATTCATAAAAGATCATTCTGGTATTTTTTACAGGAATGATTTTATTGAGGCCATCACTTATTAGTGTGTAGAATATATATATATTTTTTTTAATCTGAACCCGAGTGGTGTTCTGTTATTGGACTTCTGTGCTCATTACATTGTGGTGTTATGGGTGGTGCGGCAAAACACTCACACAAACACTTAATAGTGTTTACCGGTATATGTTTCTTTTAATTGCAGTATACCAATATATTATAATGTCTGAACAATTACTGTACATTAACTAAACAACTGTACACTGAACTAAACACTAAACATCAGATTTATTTTAATATGTTAATTATTCACAAAGTGTGCAGCTTTTGTCACTGCAGTGTATTTTTCTGGGCTTCTGAAAGAACATTTCCAGAGCATCTTGGTATGGATAGTCTGAAACTTCTGGCCCATTTATTGAGATCCGCATGCAGGCTGCAAGATGGTCCCCTTGCAGCCTATTGCGAATGTCTGTTTTGACCTGTAAATACATTAACTGTTAGGCTTTAAAAGTGATAACTGATAGTAACAACAGTAAAAATCAACTTAACATAGTGATAGTTTAAAGCAGGAAATGCCATTGTATAACTAACTAGCTAGCTATTAATTAAGCAATTTATTTATCAATTCGTTCATTCATGCTTGTGTGTATTTACTTACTTACCAAGATCAGTTTTGTACAGCCAGGGGGAGTATTTCGCCTCTGACAGCCAAGCTGGGTCAAAACCTGTCGTTCTGTGGTGGCTAGACTTTTGCTGCTTGTCAGGGGCAAGACATACAGCACTTGGGCTCTTTTCTGTACTTTGATTCGGAGTAGGAAAGCTACACCGGCTGCTGCTCACAGCAGAACACGTGCTGTCATCGTCACCACCTTGGGAGCGTTTAAAAAAGCGGATATTTTTGCCTGCTGCGACATACTCTCCGACGCGCGGTCTATGTCCGCTGATGGGTATGTGTGTGCGCGCGCATCGAAGCGGAACTCCGCCGTGCGCGATATGGAGGACAATTGTAAACGCGCAAACGTTGAGACAGAAATTACATGCCATCGTATAAATAACAATGCTATTTAGTTTAATAAAAGAAAAAAGCAAAGACCTGTTATATATAAATTACTTCTGTCGTTATTGACGAAAATAAAATTAACTTGACCTTCAAGGGGGGCGGGGTGCCCCCTAATATAATGGTAAGGGAAACACTGTGGAGTCTGAGTGGACCATGCTTTCCACCTCTTTTGCCCCTGCGGCAGTTCAAAGCTGTGGCCATAAGGTCTCTGGTGCCAATCCCTGAACCCGATATGCCATCAAGCTGAAAAATGAGCCTTGCAGGCTTGTGGGACTCCGGATGCATCTGACAGGTACCGGCAGGCCAAGGGTGCCGCAGCCTGTGCTGTGTTAAAGGCAAAAACACTGGCCTGGGAGGAGTTCGGGGATGCCTTGGAGGGGGACTATTGGTCTATTGGTGGAGGAGTTCAAGTATCTGGGGGTCCTGTTCACGAGTGAGGGCAGGATGGAGCCTGAGATCGACAAATGGATTGGTGCAGCATCTGATGTGGTTGTTGTATTGCTCTGTCGTGGTGAAGAGGTCTTGAGCTTTGGGTCATGATCGAAAGGACAAGATCCCGGATACAAGTGGCTGACTTGAGTTTCCTCCTGAGGGTGACCAGGCGCACCCTTAGAGATAGCGTGAAAAGCTCCGTCACCCGGGAGGAGCTCAGGGTAGAGCCGCTGCTCCTCCACATTGAGAGGAGTCTGCTGAGGTGGCTCGGGCATCTGTTCTGGTTGCCTCCCGGGGGAGGTGTTCCGGGCATGTCCCACTGGCAGGAGGCCATGGAGAATACCCAGGATACACTGGAAGGACTTTGTCTCCCGAGTGGCCTGGGAACACCTCAGGGTCTCTCCGAGGAGCTAGAAGAAGTATCTGTGATGATGGAAGTCTGCCCTCTTGTTAGCTGGCCCCGGATAAGCGGGAGAAGATGGAATATTTTTTGTAGAATAGTCTAAAAATAATAGATGCTCTCTATGTGTATTGTTTGGTTTGAACCAAACAAGAGAAATGTGTGTAAAAAAAGAATGAATGTTTTCATGTTATTTGTTATTGACGGACAATCAGTACAATATTACAAAGCCCAATTCTCTATTTGCTTTCTCTGTGTACGTTATTGTAGTGCTATTATTGTACAAATGATGTAGATCTGATCACAGACGTGATGTAGGAGTTGGTAAAATAATAAATTCGAACATTAATAACAATAAATTTTTTTTTTGTTCCAGTTTTATGTACCCTGTAGCAGGGGGCATTGGACCACCACAAGGTAGGAAACAGTCATTGTGGTCAATATTTTGCACGATATATTTTTTTGAATTTGAATTCAGTTTTTGTGATGTTGAAAGATTGTTTCATATAATGGCAGGAATGATGCCCATGCAGCAGCAACAGCAGCAGGGTTTCCCCATGGTCCAAGTAATGCAGCCAAATATGCAAGGCATGATGGGAATGAACTTTGGACCTCAGATGCCTGGTGCTATGCCGATACAGGTTCTTTCTTGATCGGATTCTTATTTAATTTTGGCCAGTACTGAATCTCCCTTGAAGTGTCCTGATATACCTCTTCTGTGTTTCTAGGGCGGCATGGCAATGGGCATGCAGACTCCTGGGATGCAGTTCATGGGTCAACCTCAGTTCATGGGCATGAGGGGTCCGGCCCCACAGTTCCCTGCAGATATCCAGAAACAGATGGCAGAGGAGCACCAGTAAGGCCTGATTTTTATCACAGTGGCAGAAAGATTTAATTGCAGTGGAGCTTACTTTAGATCTTCTTGTCTATAGAAAGCGTCTGGAGCAGCAGCAGCGGATGTTAGAGGAGGACCGGAAGAGAAGGCAGTTTGAGGAACAGAAACAGAAGCTCAGGCTCCTGAGCAGCGTCAAACCCAAAGTGAGTGATTCAAACTAAATTCAGACAGAATATTTTTAGTTCAGAGTAAGCATAAATAACATCGCAGTCAAATGTTTAGATTTGTGCAGAACCTTATCTTTCAGGCTTTGTTGTCATCTGGGGATGTTAAGCTAATGTAACGTTTCCTTCAACCTTTTTTATGGCCATTTTGGAATATCACATTGAAACCCCTTGATGAAAATGCACACATTTTGAAAATCTGCATAAGAAATTATGCACACAACTGAGTAGGAAAAAATGCACATAAACTAAGAACAAAACGCATTTACAGAATAAATCAGAAAAAATCCTCTGTATTATGTGCAGTTAGCAAGTGTATAGAACACAATGGTGTTTTTCTGTCAGAACTGGGGCTGAAATTTTTTTGTTGGTCATTCAAAAATTTCTTAGCAAAAATGTCTATCATCAAAGTGGTTTGGGATTTGATTACTGCGCATATTGGGCTTGGTATACATGTTCTAAGATCCAAGGAAATTATTATATTATATCGCAAATGTTTTATGTGATTCCAGTTTTGCACATAAATTTAATTAACGTCTTTGGATTGAAACATGGCAATTCACAGTCAGGTGGTCAGCTCCTCCAGAACTAATGACCAGCAATTTTATAGTAAACGTATTTATTAAAAACATTGATTATTTGGAATAAAGTATTCGGATATAAAACTTACTTGTATGAATAGTTACAATACTTTCTGGTAGTTTTGCAATAATTCCTGTATGCATATATTGACATAATCTTTTTTTTTTTTTCTACAGACTGGGGAGAAGAGTCGTGATGATGCCCTAGAGGCCATTAAAGGAAATCTGGATGGGTTCAGCCGGGATGCCAAGATGCATCCAACTCCCTCTGCACAGGCCAAGAAAACAGGTACATCCTGTAACACACACTTCCATTTCAAAACCTGTTCAGCCGCTGTTCAGAGCTTCAAGCCTTTCCAAGGATGCAACACAAAATGAAAAAAGCCATCGTTCCATTCAAGTCATTGTCTTTACATGAAACAAAAGGTGTGGATTTGTTTGAATTTCACTGGATGCAGAAGCAATTTCCTTCGGCAACCACTGGGAGGCCCTCCAGATATTTGCTGCTTTATTATTCATTCACATTTTCCTTGTTTCTGTTTCTTTTTTTAAATTTCCAGAAAAGCTTTGGCCATTGAGAATGTTTCTATTCTGTTTAAAGTGTTCAAAATGAACTTTATATTCACGGAACCGAGGGGAAAAGAGCTGATTTTTATTTATTTATTTATTTTTTTATTAAATATATAAAACAAATAGTTGCATTTTTTCCTTAAGGTATATTGAAGGGCAAAAGATCAATACCCTCTGTATGATTATTCATTCATTTTTCATCCTTCTTTTTGTGGTCATAATGTGTGTTTTGTCTCTTACTCTAATTTTTACAGACTCATCGCCATCTCATTCTTCTGTCACCTCTCATTCCCTTCCTCCCACTTTCCCTGAAGATGATGATGAGTTTAGTGACTTTGTTCAGGGCCCTGCTGATGCCTTCTCCTCCCCCTTCCCCTCTCCATCCCTTTCTCCATCCTCTCCTTCACTGAGAGTACATCAAGTTAATCAGCCTGTAGAAACTGGGCCTGACCATCATCCCTCCTCCCTTCTCTCTCACGCTGTTCCTTCATCCCTCCCTGTCTCACCTGCCATGCAACACTCTTCTGTCACCTCCAGCTCTCAGTCTTCATTCCAAGGTAACGCCCCTCTCACTCTCCTCTCAAACCATCATTTGTCTGTGCACATATTAATATCACACTCTTTCTTAGAATTGAGCCAAGTGTTTTTCTACATCATTTAAAAAAGAATTCACTTTTAACAGTTTTTTCGTCTTTTAAAAAACACAGAGCTACAACTCCTAAATAATTACTGTATTTTTGTTGTATTCATTTCGAGACTACATTTTTGTTAACAATCTGAATTTTGATTAGCATAACCGTTCTTGTAGCTATTGGTTTTTAGTAATGTTGTGAAACTTTTCCAGTTAGTGGAAACACTAGGATTTATTAGAATTTGTGACAATTCAATGGAAATGTAGGGTAATCTACGTCTTAGATTTCCAAAGTAAAAAGTTTATACTGTACCAAGAAGGATGTGGTCTAGGTCTGTGGATGAAAGAAGACGGTCCCCAATGGTCTGAGAATATGGTTTTGATATTCACACATTTCATATTTTTAGTCTCCCCTGTTTACCCCAGTTCTGCCATCCTTCCAACACTTCCCATTTTGATGTAACCCGTTATAGCTCAACGAAAATCTGCACAGAGCATTTATTTTAGAGCTATATTAAGATGACCAAGTGGATATATTAAAAATATGCTATATGTGGTGTAGTAGTCGCTTACATGTTTGACTCTGAGGCTGACACTTCCTAGTAGTTTTCTTTGTTTCAATGGCTGTGCATCTGCTCTACCTATAAATGGAAAGTTAGTCTGATTGGTTATAGGGTGAGGAAATCATTCTCTCACTCTCTCTCTCTCTTATTTATATATATATATATATATATATATATATATATATATATATATATATATATATATATATATATATATATATATATATATATATATATATATATATAGACAATTGTTATAACTCTAATATGCTGTAGTCTATTGCAAAAATTGCCAATAACTCCCAATAAAATTGTTAACATTAACTTAACGGCATGAAAGTGTCTTTTAAACATTTAAAATTATTGAATATATGGCAAGTAATAGTAACAGATACAGATACGTTTCTACTGTCTTTTTACTTCAGTGACATGAAGTGAATAGCATTTCTTAATCTTTGTTTCTTGTATAAACAGCTAAGGTCTGATCTTGATGTCAAATATATGTTTATGTTTCGGATATAATTAGTTGTTTAATTATAAATAATTTTTAATTCTGCAGTGATACTTTGATCCCCACCCTCCACCTCTCTTCGGTGTTGTCAGGTTGCAGATGGCATCCCATATGCTGGTATGGTTTAAGCTGAAGATGAATCAGCACGTGCACCACGCTACTTGTGGCAATCTACTGTGGTCTTTGTGAATATTTGTTGAGGATTAGGACAAGATGAACTTTGACACCTTTAAAGGAACCATTTTATTTGGCTCTGCATCATCGCTCAGGATGCCGCTGATGTTTGGTTATAAGTCCTTAATAGGGGTGGGCGATATCTCGATATTTAAAATATATCGAGATATTTTTTAAACTCGCAATGAGTTCTGGCATATCGTATATATCGATATAATGTCTATATTTAAATTTCACCACTTTGCTCGTGTGCCTTCTCTGTGCTGTGCTCGTCCGCGCCTCCTTGCTTTTGTTTCCCCTCCCCTTGCCTGTCGTCTCATTTAACATGGCGGCGCCCGCAACCAGCCCGGAGGCAACAGAACTTGTTGCAAAAAAAAGAATTGCATGCTCCATTATATGGAAATACTTTGGTTTTAAGTCGTCAGACGAACAACAGACAGATGTCTACTGCCGTGAATGCCGTGAAAGTTGCTGCCAACCAAAGCTCAACTAATCTCCAAAATTCTATAACGCGGTGTGTAGAATATGAAAGACAGAGCGCAAGGTGGTGTAGCATCACAGAGTCCGTGGCATTTCACATAGCGGTGGACATGGCACCCATATCCGTCGTTGAACAACGTGGCTTTAAACGTATGCTAAAAACACTTGATCCCAGTCAGATACAGTTTACCCAGTCGGCATTACTTTTCGAGACAGGAACTCCCGCGACTGTACACTACAGAGAGAGCGCGGCTTGCTGCTGAATTGGAAAAGGTTACTTACAACAGAGGTCCTGCAAAGATGAGCTTGAGTTGTTTTATTTTTGAATGAAAAGAAGGCAATGTGTATTATTTTACAGTTAAATTATTATTTATGTTATCAGGGATTTTTTTTATATCCTAAATGTTACAGAAGCACTTTGTCCCTTCGCATTGCCTGTTTTTTTTTTGTTTTATTTTTGAATGAAAAGGCAATATGTATTTCTTTACTGTTTAATAATATGTATGCAAGGATTCCTGAATGAAAATTCGCAGAAGCACTTTTTTTGGAACCACCTACCTCTGAGCTTCAATAAAAAACGACTTTGAAATTTGTAATATTTGTTTTTGTAGGTTTTTTTGGGGGGTTATAAATCCTGTAAAGATATCGAGATATATATCGTATATCGAGCCCTAGTCCTTAATAAGTCTTTTTTTTAAAGGTTTTATGTAAAGATGCTCTTTTCTTGTTCATGCTGGTTGGCATCACAAAAAATTCCAAATATTTCTACTTGGCTATCTGTTCTTGTGGTAAAGCAGATACAGCCGTTTCTTTCCGTTACTGTTCTGTGTTAGTTCTGCAAGGAAGCTGGTGGAGGATGAGCGCTTGGGTTGATTAGTTAACTTGATTGATTGGTTCATTTGTGTGGAGGTTGGAAGATCGGAGCGTTTGGAACTCTTGAAAGAGAATATAAAATGACATAAATATGCATAAATTGATGAAAATGTACAAAAAGTATGTCTTGATAGTTGAATGTGGAAACAACACTAGAACATCTCTGAAAAGGATTTTTTCTTCTTCAGTATGCTTCTAACTTTGTGACAACATAAATACTTTTTTATATTCATTAAAAATTAAAAGATATTTTATTTCGACACAATGGGTCATAGATAACATAACAAATATTATATTGACCAACTTAAAAGTTGAATCTTTACTATTTTAAGTTTATTGTTTCAGGTATTTTGAAGAGGTGATAGACATAATAAAAGTAATTTTACTGGAATCTTGTAGCTGTCTGGGAGAGTCTTGAGTCTTTCAGATATTAAGCAAAGCTACAGAGAGTTTGTGAGTCTTTGTTTCTCATCTCAAAGTTTTTTTTTTTTATTTGTGCATAGTGAAAAGTTTGATATAAGTATCCACTTTATTATGTGATCGATTATGTCTTGATCATCAACTGTCTGATTCCAGTCACAGACCAGTGCGAAAAAACATTTTTGCAAATTTAATTCAGCAATAAATCAAGTTTTTCTAACTGATTCAGGCCCAACTTTGGAAGAGAAGATGTTCTCCTCATGTGATTTGACTGCTGATAAGAAGGCCCAGGTTAGTTTTAATCAACGGCAGGCTCTGTCTGAGCCGAGTTCCAAAACCCAGCTCACAGCCCAGTTTCACAGCAGCACCAGAGCCCGAAACTGGGCACAAGATGACTTCATTTCAGTCTTCAGTGCAGAAATGCCAACTGAGCCTCTGCCGGCAGCTCATGCGCCACTAGTGGCAGACATTCCACCCATCCAGCCCACGGGAGCAAGTGGTGAGAAGAAAACATCTGCGATTTCTCACACGAAAACTTTCAAGCCAGTCAAAATTAACCTAATCTGCAACTCGTGACTTCCTGCACTGCCTCTACTCATCATGAGATTTCCTTTGTGTAGATGGTCTGATCTCCTGTCTGTTTATCTCCTGTCTGCTTGATCACCTAACACTTCAAAGTGTAAATTCTGGTTGTCATCTTTATTCAGCTGCATGTGGATTGAAAATTCATGGGCTTTATGCTTTATTCTTGATCTTCTGTGGTGTACTCTGTAGTAGGTACTATATTAATAATCCATAATCCACACCCATTTCATTTTCATGCGACCAGCTATGTCAGTTGCCTCAAAGGGTTGAAATAATTGATGTAAATGTTCCTGAGGTTAATCATTTTGACCATGTACAGTCTATTAATGATTTGCTTTCTGTCAGGTTTCTGGTAGACTCAAAGCTCTTCGCTCAGGTTTGGAGGCAATCTTGGTAACAAGGTGGCCCTGAAGGTTTCCAATTTGAAATTTGTGTTGCCTGTACGGCACATTTTGCAAAGTTTCATTTAATGAAATTTTGGGGTTTATAGCTAAAACCTCATTTAAACTCTACGTTTATTCACTGCAGGCCAACATTCCTACACATCTGCTCGTTGGTATTACAGATAAAAACTAAACATCTTTTCTACTCTTATTCTCAAAATCAAAACCTACTAACAAGAACCTGCATGACTTCATTTGTGCTAGGCTTTGATAAAATCAAGTATTGGGGACATTTACTTGCAAGATTTAAATATTTTCAGCATCACAAGCATTTGCTATTCCATCCCAGGTGTGGGTGTCTACCCCCAACAAGATATGCAACCCATGGTGCCAGCTTGGTTGTATAATGACTCGCTCATTCCAGGTGTGTGCCAACAATATCCTGGCTTAATGTGATTTTGTTTTTGTTCTGTGTTGTGATGTATATGAAGCTAATGTAAAGATCCTGATCTTCACAGAAATGTTTAAGAAGATTCTTGAGTTTACGATGACCCCGACAGGCATCGACACAGCCAAACTCTACCCAATTCTGATCTCATCGGGCCTGCCTCGGGAAGCGCTTGGACAGATCTGGGCTTTGGCCAACCGAACCACTCCTGGCAAGCTCACCAAGGAAGAGCTCTACACTGTTCTGGCCTTGATTGGTGTTGCTCAGGTAAAACTTGGCATGTTCAGTAACTTTAGACTTGAAGTGTAGCAGACCAAGAGTTTCCTTGGGTAGAATATTTGTTTGTTTAACTTTGCCACAGTTGAACTCCTCTAGAATGATGTGATTGAAAGCTTGATGAACTGGTACTAGAGAAGTATACGAGTAATGTGATTTTTTTTCATAGAGTGGTCTTACTGTCATGAGTTTGGACATCCTGAGCCAATTCCCCTCCCCACCAGTGCCCAGTCTGCCAACCATGGCTATGACCATTCCGGCTGTCTTGCCTCAGCACCCTCAGCCAATCATGTCTCAGCAGACTGTTCCCATGGCAATGCCTTCTGCTGCACCACCAGTCATGGGCATGGCTACAAACCCTGTTACGCAACTGCCGACCACCTTTGTCACCAACTTCCCTCCAGTTCAGGTAAACATCAGGCCTTTTATTGCCCCAAACCCCTACAATCAACTAAAGCACATTGTGATTAATTGTCACAGCAAGCATCCAAGACGGATGAAGATGATTTCCAGGACTTTCAGGAAGCCCCTAAAGCTGGCTCTGGAGAAGACTCGTTTACAGACTTCCATGGAGAGACTGGTGGAACATTTCCTAATAAGACACCATCATCCCAGAGCAGGTACTAGTGCTATTTTTAATGAAATGAAGCCTGCAGGCCACTAAAATGCTGCCTTTTGTCATCTTTTGATGCTGCTTGATTTTGGAGACTTTATGTATTTCAATTTGTCATTTTAAAGCCTTTACACACCTATGCATCTGCTGCACTGCAGCGGCTGCGTGGTCAGCTGCCTGCGATAATTCTCTTAAAGTAAGTGCCCCGACTATGGTGGATTGCAATTCACTCCATGCCTCTTACATTGTGCTAGAGGCGCATTTATAGAAAAGAAGAAGAGAAAGGGCGTTCATCTGTGAATATCAACCCAACGTTTAATGCTCTTTGCTGCATCTTCTGTTCTTTTCTCCTGGGTCAGCCCCTCTGGGATTAAAGCTACTTGTTTTGACCTTGAGCGCCGCCTATCGCTGCTCCTCTCAGCTGAAGACATTTGACCAAACGAGCCAATCATTTTGGTGCACTGGGCCTAAAAAAACTAAACAATTAGCTTCATTTCTTGAACGCATTGATGCACTGTGTTTTTTTCCTGGCTGATGTGTGTAAGGTCACATCAGTGTTCTTGTACTTAAAATGAAAGATTCACAGCATGCAGCCCCTGCTTCCAGCAGATGCAAAGATGTGTAAAGGCCTTAAGTCGAGAAATCACTCACTGAAGTGTGATTTACCAGTCTTTAGCAACAATTAAACCGTGCAAAATGTTCTACTGAGCTTCTTTCAAGGCAAGTTTATTAAATTTCATTTCTTTTGGCCTGTGTATGATTTTTTTTGCTCTCAGGCCAAAGAGGATTAATAGATGAATCTGGGAAAGCAAGGAGTGACCATAATGTTCACAGGGCACAAAGAGCATTATTTTAAGAGTTGAAACTCAGGTCTTGCTAATGCTAATCTGTTGAAGAACAAGATTAAAAGATGAGCTGATTGAGGCTTTTAGAAACATACCAGAGGTAAACTGCACGTTTCCTAAATACTTTAAAAGCAGGGTTGTGATTTCTTAGAGCCATGCATCTAACAGAATGGTTTGCCCCAGTTTGAAAGCTCTGCAACACGTGTATTAATAATAGCTATCCGGACTATTCTGAATTCTGAAGCACCCACCCTGCTTATAAAGGGGTGTTTTTTTTTTCAATAATTGTGGTCCAATGGGGACCAATTGCGCTTTTAGGGTGGAGTTGATCAGTGATTCTCATTTTCCTCCTCTGTTTTTATTTTAACAACACATATATATATATATATATATATAAACAAACATGTTGGTTTTTTATATTCAATGTTTTTTTAATGTGACATTGGTTTAAAGATAAAATTATTTTTTATCCGTTATTTTACACACAAATCTCAAGTAATTCTGTGACGATGGGAAATGTCTTTAGCATGAAATGAGCGTCAAAGTGAAGGAATGACTGGTACTGCATGGCACTGTATATCATTTTCTAGAGAGTAACAAATGATGCTTGTTATAAGATAAAAAAGGTCTGGTTGCAAAAATGTAATAAATGTAGCTTGAAGCCTCCATTCGTTTCTTGTAAATGTTGGACTGATTCATGTATTGTTTTTGCTTGAAGCAGCGTTCCTTCCATGCTGACTCCAGTGTCAGGGTCTTCATCCTCCTCCTCCTCTGATAAATATGCAGTGTTTAAACAGCTGTCCGTAGAGCAGCCTCCAGAACCAACTGCCTTGGTTTCAGCAGGTACAACACTCACGCACATTAAAAACCTTCAGCTTTTCGAACACTTCATTAGTCTTTTGTGAAAAGTTGCTGTCCTACAGATATGTTTAAGTGTAAATTTGGTTCTCATTAATCCTCCCTTTTCTTTACTCCTATCAATATTACAGTTTACTCAGAGAATATGTCTTCATTGTTCACTTTGTGTCTCTTTTGTTCCAGATTCAGGGGACAAATACAGTGTTTTCAGAGACTTGGAGCCGTCTTCAGACAGGAAACCAGTTGGTAAGCATATGAATGTCAGACTCAGAATTTCTGCACATTTTAGCTCCTGTTTAGTTTGTTGAGATTAATAAGAGCCTGTAGAGACTGATGGAGGCATGTGTCAATGTCCCTGTCTCACTAGAGCAGAATCTGATGGGGACTTCCCTGAGAGAGCCAGTAAGTCAATGGTTGCAGTGATCTTTTCCTCAAAACTCCTTCAGATCTGTTCTGATGGCTTTCTATCTTTGATTAGAGTGTAGCTGAAATGGGAAGGTTATCATGTGGCCAATCTTTTTATCAGTTCTATTTAAATTCTTAGGGTTCTTCTTTGACACAACATTGCTACTAATGTTCAGTTCCTTTCTAAAGTTCTACATTAGGCTGCTGATTTTCATATTAAAAACTTGGCTTTTAGATTTACATTTTGTTGTAATAGTTGCGGAAAATCAAGCAATGTGGTTAAAATATAGAAGCTAATTGACTGTTTTTTACTAAAATGCTATGTTAAAAGTGTTCTTGCCAGATCTGGAGAATGGTACCCCCCCCCCCCCCTCCATTAATGCATGTTTCTGTTTTTAAATGACAGCGTTTGACTCCAAGCCTCCAAGGTAGAATTTGTGTGTTGCCGAAGACCATCCCAAATATAGTTATTGACCAGTCTGAAAAATACCAAAGATTTATTGGTTATAAAAATATTGTTAGCCACAGTTAACCCTTAGAAGTCATGGACCTTTTTGAGCATTTTTACTACTTTACAAGTGATGATATTTTGGTACAACCCCAGCTCTATTTTTTCACAATTTTTTTTCAATACATTACCCAATGATTCCACAACTTTAAGAAAAAAATTCCGAGTATTACATTTAGTTTTTTTATTTTTACTGCAAAAATTGAAAAAAAAATTGAGATTTTATGTTTTATGACAAAGATCAAAATGTGTTTGAAATTCATAAGTCTCCCAAAAAAGCAAAGACACGGTCAAAATTGTGAAAACAATGTGAAAAATGCATAACAATACAAACCTTTCCTAAACCTTATACGATGTTCCAAGCATTTTTGGACCATTGGGCTTTTTTGTGCCTTTGAAAAAAGTGATATCACAGGTATTGTACTTGCAAGGGTTCTTTCTTCTTTTTCACCTCGTGATGCTACTGGTGGCACAAATTTTGTGTCTGTAAAATGAAACTGAAAGATGAATTCACATTTTGTCCTATTTATAACTTTTGCAATGTTCGATTAAAAACTAAATGAAACAGTAGGCGGGTTGTGTCAATCCTAATTAATTCAAAACAGCCAGTGTGATTCGCACATGCACTGGTGCATACAGAGACTTCTAAGGGTTAAACATATTCATGCAAAGCTGATTTCTTTCCACTCTGAAAAAAACCTTGTGTCTTTGTTTAACCAGATGCCGTGGGTGCATTTTTAGTTGTTTGCTGTGAAAATGCAGTTTTCCACGCTCTTCAACTTTTTCCTGTTTCCATTTCTCAGGGGAGGGATTCGCTGATTTCAAGTCTGTCAGTGCTGACGATGGCTTCACAGACTTTAAAACGGCAGACACAATCTCTCCACTAGACCCACCAGACCAGACCAAGTTCCAGCCAACATTTCCACCTTTTGCTTCTTCTCAATCTCTACCCCAATCACAGTCAGCCTCTCTGGCTCAACCCAGAAATCCCCTCAATATGGCAGACCTTGATCTCTTCACGACAATGGCTCCTCCCACTTCCACAGCAGACTCCAAACTTAATCTGTTCCCTTCAGCCCCTCAATCTTTGGTATTACCCTCCACAGTTGCAAAAGCTCCCAGCATTGGTAGTGATGACTTTGGTGATTTTGCTCTGTTTGGCTCCACATCATCTTCTGAAGTACCACCTGCCACCTCGGCTGTGGGAGGAGGGGCAGCAACCGTGGTTCAGGATGACTTTGCTGACTTCATGGCATTTGGAGGTTCGAGAGATCAAAGAAGGGACCCTGTTTCAAGAGATGGAAATAGTGAAGGGACAACAGACTTGTCACATCAGCGCCAGCCAATCAGTGGAGATAAGTACGACGTTTTTAAGCGGCTTTCCCTAGAAGGTGGCATCACATATGATGATAACAAAGAAAGCGGTGGAGGCTCTTTCTCATCACTCAGGAGTGACCCTGATGACTTTGCGGATTTCCAGTCCTCTAAATTCTGCACAGCGCTGGGGGCGTCTGAGAAGAACCTTGTGGAAAAAGTGGCTGCCTTCAAGCAAGCCAAAGAGGACTCGGCCTCAGTGAAATCCTTGGACCTCCCATCCATCGGAGGCAGCAGCGTGGGTAAGGAGGACTCGGAGGATGCACTCTCAGTGCAGCTGGACATGAAGCTGTCAGACATGGGAGGAGACCTAAAGCATGTGATGTCTGATAGCTCCCTTGATCTCCCTGGTTTGTCGTCCCATCAACCCCCGGCTGCAGGTGAGGAATTAGTACGCTTGCTCTGGTGAAGTCTGATTCACTCTGTCTGTTCTTTCAAATGTTCTCGGACTCCTTAGCGCCAAAAGTGATGACCATGTAGAACACTACATGTGTTCATTGTGGCTGTGTTATAGTTACATATCAAAAACTTGATTCACATTATATCACACAACTATCACCATCTATTGAACCATGCACAGTTTTAAATCTGAAGTATTCATCATTATTTATTTATTTATTTATTTATTTTTATTTAGATTATTGATTGTTCCTTGACAAACGTGTGCTAATACAATTCAGTCTCCTTTTTCAGATTAGTGTTAATAGCACAATAACTGGTTTTATAAACTCCTAGCGTTATCAGCTGATCAGGGAGGTAGACAAGCACATTCATATGCAGTATTCAAGTCTAAATCTTGTGACTTTGTTTTCTCTCCCGTCATTCATTTATTCATACCAACAACATCGTCTATTATTGGTTACCCAGTTTTCCTCATTTCAGTCATGTTTATTTTTCAGAGTTTGTCCAATGTTTTCGCCAAATGACTCCATTCTTTTTGTTCATTTACCATGGTATTATCTACTTGCTTTATAGACATTGCTCAATTTTGGACTTGAAACATAGTTGATTTTCAGACTGGCAGAAGAGTACAGTTGCTAAAGACTGTGTTGGATTGGGGTAGAGGTGTGAAATGGTTTGAAATATTTGGTATTCAAACTTGAATTTAGTTTTAGCATTCCCAACGTTCCGTTTTTTCCCCTATCTTTCTTAAATCTTATCCTAATCAGTTAGGATAAACTGCGACTGATACGTGTGTTGACATGTAAAGAGTCACACAGAGAATAATGTTAAATCCGCAAAATCCAGTTTTTTTTCTCCAAATAAAACCTTTCAGACTGAGCCCAATAGCTGATCTAGGCTCCGCCTAACCGATTGTGTTATCACGCATTGCTGGCATATTGAAAATATGCTACAAATTGTGCCTTTAAAATGTGTATGTGATTAAAATTGAATTCAAACACAGCTGTTGTTTGACATTCAAAGATATTGTTGCACTTTAATGACTTTTTTTATTTCCATAAAACACTAATTTAAAAAGTAAAACTCAACCATTTCAAGTTCATTTATTGTTCAAAAAAATATATATCTGCAATGCATGCATTTCAATCTACCAATTTGAATCAATGAAAGCGCAACATTTAATATTGGAAATGTTCATATTTCAATTTTAATTAGCATGTTATTACAGCAATGGATTGTATTGCAAAAACTATTCGAGCTCATCTTGCCAATATGCCAGTTTTAACTTTATTCTGGAATTTGGCTCTGAGCCATGTCCAATACAATATATGAGCAGCCAGATTAATATGCAAATCCTTCCTGTCATTTCCATTTCTGACAGCTTGTTCTCTCCTAGTATGATAAACGAGCCTGACGTTTCTCTATAAACTCATCCACAGTTCCACCTTCATGTCAAACCATATCATTGTCTCTCATGGTATTAAAACCAGATGTTTTTAAGAGATAAAAAGTGTTTGTATGTGCATGGAGTACCTACATAAGTAAAAATTTCCTTTCATTGAGAACCAGGAGATGAGTAGACTGGGACAGTAGGGCTGTGAGATTAATCTAAAAGTAACCGCAATCGCTAATTACAAGATATAATCGTTTACATATTTCAATTACTTTCCGTTTAAAAACTCTACCACATGTGGTGTTACGTGACCCTGCTCCGTGATCGTTTTTAGCAATGTGTGCTTAACATTCAGTTGTTCATTTATTGATGTTCAATAAATTGTCGTAGATAGTCTGTTTCCTTCAATTAATCTAATATACAAGTAATAATTGTAATAAAATAATTGTTCAATAATCATAATCAAGCTAAAATCTACAATTAATCAGGATTTTGATTTTAGGTCAAATTGCTCAGCCCTAGGGTACAGTCCTTGTTTATTTGTGTTACATTTATTCACGGTCATTGTCTAATTTTCATCCAGTCTGATCTGCATAAAACATTGTATGTGTCTACAGTCATATAGTTATTCACCTCCATCAGGGTGAGAACACAGTCACAGTATTTCATTCAGTCTGTCAGGTGGCATATCAGCCCAGATGTTGGTGAAGAAGCATATTAGAAAGAGTTGCACATGTGTGGTCTCAGCAGAGCTAACAAACAGACCTGAAGAGAATATTCTCAGAATTGAATGGGTTTTGAATTATTTTGAAACACATTTACCACAATTCCATGCAAGTTGGACATGTTTTGCAAGCTTCAATCTGATCCATATTTCTGTGAATTGTTTTATTCAGCGAAAAGGGTGAAACAGTTGTCTTAAATATCAGTATTAGCCTTTGAAAAGGTTTCTTGTTATTCTCAAATAAGATTATTTGGAAGTTGTTTGGTTGACAGCAAGTGAACTTAACATCCAAAACATCAGTACTACTTTGTTAAACTGTTGCAGTGATCTTTTGATTTATAGTTTACTTGATGCTAAAACACACCAATGTTAGCATGAGTCTGTTGTGTTTCTGTTTTTAGTGCACCGTTATTTTAAAATTTTAACCTTGTTTGACAAGTAAGAAAGAGTTGGAAAACTGGGTCTTGTATAAATCAATGTATTTCGATCAAGTCTATGAAAAGAGCTGATTTGTAGTCTTTATTTAGATGATTGTGGCTTTAAAAAGATCTTGACCCACCAATATTTTAACTCTTGAATTCCCAGAACTAATTTTGAGCCGAACACTGACTGATGCCTCTAGGGCACTTTTTTGTGTACTTATACCAATCTTTGCTGAACACCGTCTATCTTCAATAAGTCTCTTTTATAACGCGCATGTAGACCTGGGCGGTATAGCTGGGTATATTACTTTTTTATTAAAATGTAATTCAGTGTTCATGGCCAAATCACGTGCAGCATCCTGAGGCTGTTGATGTGCTAGGAGGGTGTAAAAATGTGGGAAAGGTAAAACATACAGACGAAGGGGGCTCAAAAGATAGTCCAGAGCCGGAGGGAGGTACTCGTCATTTATTTAAATTATAAGGTTAAAAAGAATAAAAAAAAAGATCAGGTCCTTTTCTTAAATATTTTGTACATTTTCTGGAATAGCTACCCAATTAAAAAACTATAATGTGAAAAAGAGATCATTACTATGAAATAACATTTTGGTCATACCGCCCAGTCCTACTCTGAATAGAGCTAAATATTATTTAAGCAAAGTGCTGATGAGAAGTGTTTACTGAAATTTCATTCCTAGGCTTAAAAACTAACAAAATACTCAGTAAATAAATGTTAAGTAAAATTAAATACCCAAATAATTTTATCTGTATTGAGAGGGACAGGATACGATCTAAATAGAGTACATTTTGTACATAGTTTGGATCTCCAACACCATGTCCCTGGATGTGTTCTGTTCTGCTGTATTCGATACCCCTCATGTTGTGGTGTGAGCTAATGCACAGTGTTGTATTTTATTTTTTTTACCCCATGATCGTTCTAGAGGTTTTTGCTCGATTTGCGCCACTTGAGTGATATATTTGGTTCAGAGAGTTGCTGAGCTTCAATAAATGGTATTTTAAGCTTTTACTCTTTTGAAATTATTTGCCATACCTCTAGATTTCAGATATAAAAATTATATCTTGACCTTGATTAGTTGTTTTTTGCTTAATGGTATCAATTACAATTAACATGATAAATGTATACTTCCATCTTCATAACCTTTTCGCCGGTGTTGTTTTGTAGTCAATGTATTTTAAATATTTTAGCACAAACTTTATTTAATCTTTGCTAGCATTCACAACATTGTGCGCCATGTATTGCATAATTAAAAAACAATACAATGTACAAACAAATATTGAAATAAAACTGCATCTTACTGCTGGCAATAATCAAGAAAAAGTAGAAGGTGAAATCTTTCCATTGTTTTGATAAAACCAGTCATGTGTACATCTGGACTATGGGGTATTGAGTACAGCATTACTTACCACCCATCTTTCTTCCAGCTCATTCATGAAACAGGTTGCTGACGATAAACAAAAGTCTGAGTTGGCTCTCTTAGACCACACTGAAGGTGGAACTCTTGTTGTCCGTCCTCCAGTGTTTGTACCATCCTTCAATTTGTGAAATTGACAAGTATTTATTGGCTAGTTTCGGCCACTTTAAAAGCCTTCTTAGAAATTCAGTTTTAGGTTTTTATTAAGAGTGGAAATTAGGGGTGTAACGGTTCACGGTATGTATTGAACCGTTTCGGTACGGCCTGTTCGGTTCGGGACACTTGCGTACCGTTTCGGTATTCTGTATTTCTCTGTTAAAAGACAAAACGGGGATAGACGAGTGGATAAATGTAAAGTTGTATGCTGACATTGTTCCACGGAGATCGGGCAGGCAACACATCTAACATTTTCTACTGCTGGAGATATTATAACCAGATATATGCTCTCTTCAGAAAATGTGGATAGGTAATCTATCCTAACTAGTTGCAGTATTTCATTTTTTATTTAAAAAAAATGCGTTTTTCTTAATAAAGAGTGCAATTTATTTAAAATATCACCCAAATGTGTCACTTTTATTTATTTTATGCAAGAATTCTACTGTGTATTGGCAGCTTTTCAAATAAAGATTATGTAAGTTCTTATTGTTTTGTACCGAACCGAATGAACCGAACCGAACTCTCCAAGACACTGTACCGAACCCAATACAATTTTAACGTACCGTTACACCCCTAGTGGAAATGTATACATACAAACAAAATAGTGTTTTTTTTCTGAAATTCTGAATATAGCTGGACTTAATTAATACTCATGATTGTGTTGAGCATTTATGATCGAAACTTATCATCGCTTTCATGAAGAGAAAATGTTAGCTGTTAGATGAAAGTACAGAGTTGTACAGGATGGCGAGAGAAAACGAGGGCTGTTCTTTTTCTGGTTCTTTACTCATCAATCAAACTACTAAGTGCCCATTTATTTGGTTTTAAATAACTCTTTGAGTACCTAACAGATTTGGGTTTTTAAGCTCCATATTAATTGAATAATCATTAACCTGCTTCATTTTCGATGGTTAATTTGTCAAATGAAACATACCTTAACTTAGTCACACTCGTACAGAGCTGATGTAAACTTTCTGCTCTAGTGTGTGTGTTGGGGGGGGGGGGTGTTTAGATGAACACTTGCAAGTTGTAATCACTATAAATCTCTTTTAGGTTCTCAAAGTGTGTTGATTAACTGCATAAAGCCAATATTTGCAACACCTTGATCTTTGCTTAAATGTTTTGTATCGCTTCCTCTTGTTTCTGGTTGCTTTTTCCTTTCGTAGTCTTACTACTGTGTGTCTTTGACCAATGAGAACTAATCTAATCTGTGAATGTGCCTTCTCAATGCTGGGTTCTGCATCTAGATTTGGGATATTCTGTTCTGCTCACCTCTGCTTTTTCTGACTTTGCATGCTCTTCTATTCTTATAATGAAAAAGTAATTGTTAGATTGACAAAATTATTGTAATGAGATCTTTCTTGGAATTTTGTGACCTCTCTCTCTTTCTCTCTCTGCCAATGTTGTCGTAATAAATCTGAACAATGGTACAGCAGATATGCGTGCCGTCTTGATTTCTCTCTCCATCCTTCAGTCTTGCCACACAAAGCAGATTTAGTCATCAGAGTTTTCACACTGTGCTAGCTCCTTGTCAATTTCACAAATTGATTGGTGTATAAACAGCCGTCCTTTGCTCCAAGTGGACTTAAATATGATTCATCAATCAGTGTTTGCTGCCAATCGATTAGCACTCTGTCACTTCGTATTTGATGTAGCTTAAAATCAAAATTAGGGTCTGTTTGGGATTGAATCAGGTTTTCAAGGATAGCTAATCAGTGGTTTAATGGTTGATGTTGCAAAACATTCAGCAGGTATATCTTAAGGTATTGTCTGTTGAGATATTGAATTGTTTCAGAGAAGCAAATCTGCTCATCACTTTATGGCACTTTTATCACAGTATATCAAGTATAATACTTAATTTTCATATTCAGGTGGCACGGTGGGTAGCTATGTCATTGAGGAGGTTTCTGGTTCCTGGCTAACTGGTGACCAGAGTTTGCATGTTCTCCCTGTGCTTGCGGGGGTTTCCTCCGGGTACTCCCCCACAATCTGAAAACACATCTCAGTCTCAGCTGAGAATTGAATACTGTACATTCTCCTAGGACTTAATATGTGTGTTGCCCTGTAATATATTGGAGACCTGTCCAGGGTGTACCCCCGCCTTTTGCCTGAAGTGTGCTGGCATCAGCAGATCCCTGTGACCCTGAAATAGAACAAGTTGATGTAGAATATGAAAGAATCAATTTTAATATTTCAATCAGTACAAACCTTTGTGACTGGTATGTTTCAGTGATTAATCTATATGTCTTCTTTATCCGGATTTATGGAACATACTTGGAAACAGAGGTTTCAAAAATTATATTTTATGAATGATGGTACCGATATCAAAATGTCTATTACAGCTATAGATTTGCAGACAACTTATTTCATAGCCCCTAAAGTGGAGAGATCTTTCAGCTTTTTTCAAAATCAGTGGATAGTGTAACATTTCATTTCATAGAAAGACTGAGATTATGGGAGTTTTTTTTACAGCTAATCAGGTAAAATGGTAAAAGTACATTGAAACCTGATTTCAAAAAAAGCTAAATTAAGGTGGCACTAAATGTTTGCTTTAGGTCCAAAGAGTAACATAATAAAGATCAACATAAATGTAAATGTTTGTTCTTAGGTCATTCAGATTTTGCATTGATAATTATATATGTTGCTTCTGTTTACATTGGAATATAAGTTCATTTATTATTTAAGTCTATGTTGTTAAAATATAATGTTGTCCTTTTCCACTTGAATTCATATCAAAAAGTATTTTTTTACCCTTGTCATAAGGTTAAAGAGAATTTATTGAAAATTTTTTTAAAAGATTTGAGGAGCGATACCCTCCTTACCAAATTTTGACATGGAAATGCAATAAAAAAAAGTCTTGATTAAAAAGTTTGAGGGAACATATAGATTTGAGTAAAAATATAAAGTGACGCTGTCACATCACACCATATGATAATTTAAGATATTGGTTAACAAATTTATCAAAATGCATATTTTCAACACATCTAATAGAAGATACATAAATGGAAATTTAAGTCAGAACTACACAAAAAAATACTTTTTCTGGCGTAGATGTCACCCACCTATATATATAGGCTTATTTCTATATGACATAAGGTCCCTTTTTTGATCATAACTGGTCAATAACATGCCTTTAATTCCATCAATTCCATTCATAAAGCAATGAAGGGTTGCCTGATTATCCACGTCGGAAACAGTTAGCAAGGTTTAGTCAGTGTTTTGAAGTAGGTACGGTAAATACATTATAGCTTTAAAATGTGACTAAATGAATACATTTTTCCAAGTGACTCATTTATCTGAGTGTAATTGTCCCTTGCTGGATTAAAAATGGCTTTTACAGTTTAATGGGATGGTGTTTTTGTGTTAAAGCACCAAAACTTTTGTCAGTCCACACGTCATTCAGCCTGAACTCGCCTAAACTCCAAATGAATTCTGGGTGCTGATAATCATTCAAAATCATTAGCGTCACAGTGACTGCCTGCAGACTCTAAATAATGAACCAGGCCTGACACAAAGTCATGCTGAACCACAGCATTGGTGACTAATAGATGAAATGACCAGGGTAATTGTACTGTCATTAACTAAAGCCTGCCGCTGTTTTATAGATTTCCAAGGTTTCGGTTTGCTAGAGTGAACCAAAATGGAGGATTTTTGCTGAAACTAAGCTCTTATTTGCTCTGTAGAATGAAAAACAACAAAGCAATAAAACATTTTCATGAAAAGGTTTATGGTTTCCGGCAATGTTACATCATATACGGTTAAGGCTGTCTGCAGAAATAAATTATTGAACAAACTATATATAGTTCTAGCCAAACTGTTTTACTTAATATGTATTTTTGAATGGGGTGTCCAATGTTCTCATTACAGAGTCTAATGATCAGAAATTTGACCCCTTCGGCACATCCGACATCAGCAGTCTGGCAAGCTATGACTGGTCTGACAAGGACGATCTCTCATCTGGACAAGGAAAGAAGCCCCAGATTGGCTCCCTAGCAGGACTGCCAACTTCAGCAGTTGTTCAGAAGAAAGAGACATTGTTTGGGAGCTCAGAAAGCATCACCCACACCACAGTTGCTAAGGTCACTACCTTTCCCATCGAAGATGCAAGCTCCAACAGCGAGAGCCAGATAGAGGCCTTCGCTGACTTTGGCTCTATTGAACATGCTGGCCAGGAAGAGGAAGATGACTTTGGTGACTTTGCCAGTATGGTTTCAGAGAAATCTGACTCCCCTCCTGGTGCCGCAGAGGATAACCAGGATGAAATGACTGATGAGTTTGGGTCCTTTCAAGGTGACAAACCTAAGTTTGGCAAATCAGACTTTTTGAAGGCTAGCACACAGGCCAAGGTGAAATCCAGTGAAGAGATGATAAAGAATGAACTCGCCACCTTTGACTTATCTGTGCAAGGTAAGTGTCACTACAGTGTACTTCAAGTATCACTCATTTTCACATTTCAGTAAAAACAAACAAAAAAAAAAAACGATTTAAGGAATTCTCTGTTATGGTCTAAACCAAATTTAGATGTTTGTATTTAAAAAAAAAGTACAAAAACGACTAAAATGTCATGAGATTGTGTGCTTCTTTGGGGGTTCTATTCATGTGTCTCCACAGCTGTATTTGGTTCTGATTATGCTGAATGTAGAACTCTAAACAGAAATTCCAGAATAAGGTTAACAAAAATGGACTTCAAATTATTTAAAACTTGAGTTTTACATATTTATACCTACTATATATTTCTAGGTAGCCATGGACCGTTTTTTATGTTCAAAATCAAAGTGTTGAGTACAAATTCAGAAATCCCAGGGTCAAAACAACATAAAAGTAAAAAAAATTCTAAAAACTAGGTGAATCTCTCCTAAAATATTTTGTTCCATTGTGCTTTTTTCTGCCAACAAAAACAAGCCACATCACAGGTTTTGTATTTCCAAGGGTTACCCCCTTCTTTTCTCCACTAGATAACAGTGATGGCACTTATATTGGGTGTGTAAAAATGAAACTGGAAGATTGCAGCGTAGTTTCTCACATTTTAAGTTAAATTACCTTGCAAATTGTGTCATAACTCTTGTATTGTTTGTTTTAAAACCAAAATTAATAACCTTTTTGAAACCCACACATTATATTTGAAATCAAAATGAAACAATAGCTGGGTTGCTACTTAATTCAAAACAACCACTGTGATTGCCAAATGCACCGGTGCGTGCAGGGACATTTAAGAGTTAATGAAAGCGAGTAAATCTATAAAAAGTTTTTAAATATTAGAATATAACAAAAAATTTCAACAGTTTTTCCAAAGCTATAGCATTAATACATGATCATTTTGCCAAAAGGTGTGATGTAGTACTTGATACACATTTTAGTCTTGACAAAGAATATCCAAAAGTGTCTGTGATGCATAAGCCAATGCCACATAATTAGGACAGGGCTAAGGGGAAAGTCATTTTGTTCTTGTACATAAACAATAGAGAAGTGCTGAATCTTATTTTAAATTAAATAATCCATGATCTAATAAAGTATACTGGTTGTGTTGTACTTTACACCAACCAGTATTAGGTGCTAGCTCTGCAATGCCTACAAAATTCCTTGTACATCCTGACACTGAATATAGTCTGCTGATAATCTTTTGTCATCGTTAGAAACAGATGGCAGTTTGATGGTGATGTTATACTGTTGTTTCTTGTTCTTTTTACTTTCTCACATCATGACCCCTTTAACATTCTCAAAATAAACACAATATTGTTGCAAATGTGAGATTTACTTCGCAGGCTTTTATCCACGAATGTTAATAAAGGAGTGCATTAGTCCAGTTCATCTCCTCGGCTGTATTCTCATCGAAGGTCAACAGGTGGCAGAGTGGTGTCTGAGCACATCTTACCAAAGGCGTTCCTTCTCTCACTCTCTTATAACACATTAGCACTTTCTCAGAATTACAAAAACGTATTTGCTTCCTGTTAATCCCTGCCCACTTCTGCTCAATTTCATTTGTTGAGACAGAACCACTTTTATTCCTCTGTGGGGAATCTGAGCTGTGGGAATGGATTAGTGCCTGAAAGCGTGCAGAGACAAATGTGTTTCTCAGCTGGAGCATTAATACCTGTCGCATGAGCTTGTCGGGTCGCTGTGTGTCTTCATCGCATGTGTGGAGGGTGCTTTTTGTGTCTGTGAGATGAGTGATCAGTAATTTATGCACAGATTACTCTGCAGCTCTTGTGGCTTCAGAGTTTGTGTTGAGGGCCCCTTGAGTTTTCATTATAAATCAGGAAGAATGGTTTCTATTGCAGTTGAATTTGCCTTATACGTAAACACTGAATATTTTTATTTCTGAATATTGATTTTGAGTCCTTTAATATTAGTCTATTAAAATACAGTATTACAATTCTTAATGTTCTTATATTGTATCTATCCATTATATCTCATTTTAAATGTATCTTTTTACTGCGCCTTCAACCTTATTATCTACTTCAGTTTTGGTCAGAAGTCTCAAGAAAACTCCATTAAGTCTTAAAATCGTATGTTTAAAATATTTCAGACAGTGTTGCGTTACATTTCATGGTCTCATACCATACAAAAAAGAACACCACACTCAGCCAAAACAGAATAAAATACAGTGGTACCCCGAGATACGAAACTAATGCGTTTCAGGGTGACGTTTGGATCTCGAACAATTCGTATCTCGAAGCAAGTTTTACATGTAAAACGCCTAATCCGTGCAACGGCTCTTAGAAACAACAGTTTAAGTTGATGAAAAAATGGAAAACCAGAGAAAAATCCAGTAACGTTTCTTGAGAGTGAGGCGATGTGTCGGAGGAGGTGGAACGGATGGCAGAAGACATTAAAGCACAACGTTCTAGTATGAGCATGTTTTGTGCAAAATAATGGCTATAAATTGTAGGGCATAGTTAAACAGAATTTAAATGACATTTAAGTTTTGATAATGATAGTTTTTTTGACAATCGTTTAAATCCAGTTGAAATGTTTAGGAATATTTAATTAGCATATTTAAAGTGGATGTTTGTAAACATTGGAAAACTGGGGCTCCTGGAGGTAAAGCCCATAATAGCGATTTCTAATTCACCTGGGGAGCTACACAGCAAAGCTACATGCTTGACCAATGAGGCCAAGTTCGCCAAGTATTTTTGCTTTTATCAATTTTCCATTCTCAGCTGGTGAAATTCTATAAGCACAGGTTTTATACCTTTAATTCATGGAAATACCACACCACCTCACATTTTCCTTATACATAAGGTTAGAACACCCTCATCTCTATTACTGCAAACCATTTCTGTCTAACAAAACTTGCTTGCAGTTTGCGAGTAATGCATTATTTTTTTTATCACAGTCTCCATATATTTTGATGTCATAAAAACTATATACAATCATTTTTTTTTATATATTTATTTTTTTCAATTTCAGAAATGTACAACTTGTATAACTTCTGTCTTGATATTAATGGGACAAAATGACAAACACAACTAACTGTTGAAAGTTGTCTTGTATAGTTATGATTTATAACGATGATTATTACGTGACTGCGAAATGAAAATAATAAAATCACCATAAAACATGGTTATATATTTATTGTAATAAATTTTTGGATTTGTTTATAACAAACTCTTGCTTCACTTTTAATAATGTTTTATATTAGATAAAAAATAGGTCTTCAAAACAAAGTTTTATATGATTTTTTTTGTGCTCTAGTTTTTCCTTAAATAATATAAAATGTTCTGGACTGGCCATCAAACACATGTTTTATTTTGATCGTTATGTATCCTCTCACTTTTGATTAACCTGTTTATTAATGGACAGGTTCCCATAAGCGTAGCCACAGTTTGGGAGAGAAAGAAATAGTGCGCTCCATTCCTTCCCCTGCCCCAGAGCAGCCCTTCAGAGACCGATCCAACACCCTGAATGAAAAACCAGCACTGCCCGTCATCCGGGACAAGTACAAGGACCTCACCGGAGAGGTGGAGGTCAGTCTCTGTTCTTTTTCTCTTTTTGAATACAGCCTGAGGTTTTTCAATGACAAAAAAACTTTCTCTTGCTGTCTCTCATCCAAACTCTGGCAGGAGAGTGAGCGATATGCTTATGAATGGCAGAGGTGTCTGGAAAGCGCGCTACAGGTAAAAACAGGACCGCATTCACTTCCAGAACCTAGGTGAAATGTTTAACAGCCATAAAATATGAATTTATTCAAGTACATTTTTATTTACAAATAACTACATCCATTTAATTAGACATTAAGTCAGTAAAAAATCCACTTCAGAATTCCATTAATCAACAACATCTGGTCAGTTGGCTATGGTACAATAACAAAAGCAGGGTGTCCAGTGGACCAAAAGACTTTTTTTAAATATTCTGTAAAGCTGCAAATTATCAAAGAACCAAAAAACCTGGTTGTATCTGCCTAGAAATATTTGTAAATTTTGTTTTACAACTGAATCTGTTCATTTTCCTGGAGAAATGGCATGGAGGCACTGTTTAAAGCTAAAGAATGCAATGACCCGGTGGTCGTTCACTCGTTGGCCATTGTTGCTTATAGTCCCTTAATTCCACTTGATAAAACCGGAATAATGTTGGGTATAGCTAGTTGTCAAATGTGTGAACTGGGAAACATTAGATTTAACTGAATACCCAGAATAAAATCAGTTTGCCTTAATTCCATTTCACCCCTTTAGTCTTTAATCAGCAGAGCAGAGAACCCAGAAATGATTGCAATTAGTGTCATAGCCATTCTCAGTTTACTTGCATTTTAATTTTTATTTCAGTTTGGCCTCTTTGATGTTATTTATGCTAGTGCTGAATGCAATGTTTGCAGCTTAACTGCCAGTGAACAGTTGAAGACAGCATCTAAAGCTTTAAACGTTGTGCGTCATAAAGCAGCTAGCTTCTCCCTTTGAGGCTTTGAACCATCATTGACTGTCAATATTTTACCATTGATGAAAGTGAAGGGGTAGGTTGTTAAAATGAAATGATCAGAAACAAATCATTTGTTTAGATCAGCTGATGAAAAATTGTGACCTGTCAAACATTGTTTTGTTTGTTCCTTTTTCTCCAGGTCATAACCACTGCAAACAACACTCTGAATAGCATCAGTAGCTCCACTGTGTGTACTGAGGTCATCCAGTCCGCGCAGGGCATGGAGTACCTGCTGGGTGAGACATACTGCACATTTTTCAATGCTCATAAAACAGACATTAGTAATAGAGCTCGACTTCTCACAGTAGCTTGGTTCACAATCATTGCTACGTTCATTTGCTGGGTGTGTTTGTTGAGGAAATAGGGAACTTTGCATACTCTTAGGATCAGGGGACACGTGAGTTTCTATCTGCTTTCAGTTCACTTAAAAAAAATAACATTCAGCACTGAGGATTTGTTTGCTCACACTACAAAGAGGATCCAGTTTGACCTTAAAATCTGATATTCTACGTTCAGTGTGCTCACTCTAAGATTGAGATCTTGCTGCATCTTTGGTTGCTATAGTAACAGACCCTAGGAGAATCTGGAAACACTGTTTCCACAACAACCGACTTTTCTTTTTTTACAATGCATATGGAATATGATAAAAAGAAGTTGTTCAGACCTTTAAAATGTGTTTTTTCTTTATCTTTTAAGGGAATACTGTTATAGGTGCAGTGCCACTGTATCAGGGTGCTGTTTCTAAGGCAACACACGCTTCTGATTGCAGCTGTTAACTAAACATATTTTATGTGCTGTTTTCCAATGCATTTGAGCAGGTCGGTCTTTGTCACGGAATTATTGATATAATGGCGCTCCTTACCTGAAGATGGCGTTTGCGGTACAACAGATGCACTTTGCACCACATGAGGAAACAGGAAAGAAGAAAACAACGATAGAGAAGAAATCAATGAACATACAGAAAAAAATCATGGCTGTCAAGCGGTTATTGGCTGATCACAGCGAGCTGTTTGACAAAAATATGAAGAAAACAGAGGTGCACTAATTCTTTCCTGTTTCCTGTTCGAAGTGGGATGTGTGCCACTGAGAAGCTTTTTTACTTCCTACTTCATTGGTCATTCTCCTTGCGAAAAATCAATTCAGTATGGCACTGCAAAACTTTTTTTCTCGCACAAAACTTTGGACCAAAATATCTGATTGCTGTGTAGTAACCTTCAAGATGTTTTTTTTATTTGTTTAGTTATTTTTTTTAATCTCTCAGGTGTGGTGGAGGTCTATCGTGTAAGCAAGCGTGTGGAGCTGGGAATTAAAGCTATTGCCGTTTGCTCAGAGAAACTGCAGGAGCTTCTGAAAGACATCAGCCGTGTGTGGAACAACCTGATGAGCTTCATGTCGATGGCAAACCTCATGGTGAGTACATCTCATCAACCCAACTGCATCTACTTCTATTTGTAGTGTTTCGAACCATCAAACTCACCAAAGTTGAGAGGTTTCAGAATTTTAGTCTGGATGTCTATGCTGCTAAAATTATTCTGTTGTCAAATTACCTTCCACGGTGACTGGTCTACTGGTCACTTTAGGCTAGTCCTCAAGTCATGTTATCAACCAAAGAAGCAATTTAAATTCATGCGCAAAACTGGAATATTGCATATGTAGTGTACATGGTTTGAAAGATTGTCATTGACGTCATGTGTGATCGACGGAAGCAAGCACGAGAGACTCTGATAACGTGTAGGTGTGTGCGGACACATGTGAGAGCTCCTGAACAAAGACGCGTTATTGTTGAAACGCATACTTCTAGCGTTGTCGTGATTACACAGTGACACACAAACATCACAGCAGATATTGAATTTTAGAATGATCAAAACAGCATTTCCAGTATTGTGCAATGAAATTGCTCTGTTGGTTAGTGCGTTAATGCCACTGACCCCATGGCGCCCCAGTTCAGATAGAAAAAATGTATTGCTGTTGTATTGCAATGGGTTTTTTTTTTTTGTAAATGTATTTCCATTGTAGTTTATGCACGTTTTTATCATAAAAATTATAAAAAATTATTCTCAGTTGTGCACATAATTTTTACACACTTTTTCAAAATGTATGCACATCTGTATGTTTCCAGCCAGGATTTTTTATGCGATGTTCCAAAATGGCCATAAAAATAGTTGGATGGAATCGCAGCTATTGACTCCAATGTTAAAAGTGCTGAAATTTACGACAAAAGAAAATGTGTAAAGCCTAGTAAAAAAAAAGTTTTATTTAATTAACGGAATAAATTTTGACCTTCATGACAACTGTGATATTGCAGATTTTTTTATTATTCATTATTTAAAGCTATATTAAGGCTTTCAGGCATCTCTGGTGCCCCACATCCCTCCTCTGTGCACTCTTTGTCCAGTTGTGATGCGCTTACAAAGCTTGCTCTGCCCAATTTAAGTATCCAACCACTTGGTCAAAAACCTATTGGTGACTTCATAGATACTACTTTTATGTTTTATACAATTCATAGTTTATAAGCACAGCACTAAACCAATTATTCTTATAGACGGATGTAATGCAAAACGTTATTTTTGGATTCTGTTATTGATTTATTGTCGAATAAAAAAAGAAAATCATCCAAAGGAACAATTGAAAACTTTCTTTGTAATTGTTGTTCGTGAGTTTTATTAATACTTGTCATGCTGTGTGCTCTTGGAAGAATATCAATGGCTGTAGATATGATTGGAGCTGTGTGGTCAGATGATATCAGCTCTAGGGAATAATGAGCTGAAAACCACAGAGGCTCTTCTATGTAATAGAAAACACGGTTGGAGAGTTGGAGGGTTCACTCTGTACTGTGCTTCAAGCTTAGATATTGATCTGCATGACCAATCAACTGCCATGTAGCTGATGGGTGCTTCGCTGGCCTCAGAGACCCGTGACCCTGGCCTCAGAGGGTTTGATTGAAGCGCGGGGCAGATTGCGTTTGAAGAAGTTCATTCATGATGTTTATGTGTTTGTTTTCCCTCAGCCTGATGAGAGCTCGCTGGACTTTTCCTCCTGCATGTTGAGGCATGGCATAAAGAATGCCAAGGAACTGGCCTGTGGTGTGTGCCTGCTCAACGTGGACTCACGCAGCAAGGTATACGCACCAGGCACAGACATCTCTAAATAACATTGTCTAAATGACTCTAAGCCCAGCCTGGTCTAAAGTTTTTGCCATTTTTGTGATTATTTTGGTAAGCTGAAAACATCTCTTCTTTTACAAATTCTACAGAAGAAAGAGAGCACTTTTGGACGCCTATTTAAAAGAGTAGGATTTCCTCACGTTTTGACTGGTTTTGGGTAAAGCTGCCAAAATGGTTTTGAACTCAACTCTCCTTTTGCCTCCACTTAGTCTGAGGAAAAAATATACAAATTTATTTCGAGTGGTCGAAGGACGTATGCGACTCCCTGCTGTTTTTGAACATTTTTCCACTGACAGTGAAATGATCAGTCCATAAATGCAATTGGATTTCAACAGTGAGAAACAGAATGAAAAATTGAGAGCAGTGCATTTGGAAAAATACAATTATTTGAATTTATATAAAGGAAATAAGTGTTGACTCAATCACAAAACATGTATCTGGTAGCATTACACTTTTGGTCATATTTCTTGTACATGGCCACAATCTTAGGAGGGATTTTGTTCCACTCCTATTTCTAGATCTTCTCTAGGCTGTGAGACTGATGTGTGGTAACTCTGACCTTCAGCTCCCTCCATGCGTTTAAAGTCTGTGGTTCTTCTTAAGCTTTGTGCCTGGCTGACTGTTTTGACTCGCCGTCATACAAAAAAAAAATCTAAAACTTAATCAGATGATTAACTAAAGGCTGATAAATGTAGGGATGTGCAATTCGGTTAATTATTTTAATCGACAACCATTGCTTTTAACCGATTGTTAATTATGAGCATAATAACAATAAAATAGAAGTGTGTTAGATTTTTGCAAACAGTTGCAACAGAACATTCAAAACAAAACAAACTTTGCATAGTCTTTTGACAAAAATTAAATGTTGGTTTTAGTCATATTTTAGTCGTTTTTTTTTTTTTTGTTTTAGTCAACGAGGCTCCTCCGCGAGACAAATGTCATTTTATGCAGCAAATTATGCAAATCTAATAGAACGACGATCACAAAAAATGTGTGAAGTTTTTAACTGATGTTTTAGTGTTTATTGTCATAATTTTGTTCTTTCAGTTAATGGTTAATCCATTTAGTTTCACATCCCTGGTTAAATGCTAAGAATTCTAAAGTTTTCAGGAGAAAGACTGGTGCTCTCAATGTTCTGTAAAGAGTCCGTGAAACAGCTGCCCCAGACAGACGGAGGACGAAGGTTCTTTTGTGTTCAACTATTATCCATTATACAAATGCAGGTCTAGAGTCTTGACCTTGACATCCTTGGATTGCTTTTGGAGTCACTCTTGATTGAGATTTTTGACTGGTTCAAAGCCAAGTCAAAAAGTAAAAAAAAAGAGATTTTTAAACAGTGGGATCTACATTGCAGATTGAAAGCAAGATTTTTTCATACACCTGTCATCACTTTAGGGTTAGAATCTTGCAGCCAGTTCTAAATACAACTCAGACAGATTTTTTTCATAGTTCAAATCAGTTAATCCTTTTTTTCTAAAGCATTTTGGATATAATTTCCTCCTCAGTTGTCAATCATTAGTCAGCAGGGGGTCAAATATTTGAGCTTGGCAATGAAATTTTAGATTTATGAAACTTGATGATGGAATTGTCTTAAAAGCAGCTTTGAAGCTGAACATTGGATAAAAACATGAGGCAAAAGGAAGTAATTGATGAGTTCAAATGAAAGGTGGAAACTGTTCTTAAAAGGAATAGAGCTGAGGGAACATGTATTAAAGAAATAGTTCACAAACAAGAAATGGCTCAATCAAAAGCATTTAAGCTTTTATAAGTATTTTTCCCAATTCCTTGATATAGTTTTTAAAATGTCTTTTTTTTCAGTTTGCAGATGTTTAGTTTTTTTTTATAATTAGATTTGTTTTCTCATGAATAAATTTAGTTCAGATATGTATATGTTTCAGTTTCAACATTTTTTAACAGACTATGTTGATGGTATTTACAACTAATCCAGCTTAATTTATGCCTTGACATACCGGTAATTGAGTTTTTGTTTTTTAAAATTGTGAACTATTTCTTTTACTCTTTTACTAATGAGCAGAAACCAGTCGGTCTTCCCTCTAACATCTTTACAGACCAATCAGCTCTTGAAGATTTGTGGTCTCTCTGTAACCCTCATGAATCTCACTCACAGTAAGGACACTCTCTCTGTCTGCTGAAGTAAAATGGGTAAACATTCCTCCAGGAAGAGCAGCAGATGCAGCTCAGGCATCGCTACCAGAGAGGTGCTCCTTTAATAGAGCATCCTCCATCTTTTCCCAGCTCACAATTAGCTCTTTATATGATTTGTTGTTGTCAAAAGTGTCACTGTGTTTGAAGAAGGAAATGAGGGTTTAGACGGTGGAGATGATGGTGAAGGTGGGGATGTTGGGCTACAGGTGGAGATTTTCACGGGGCGAGGTATGTTTCACTCAGGAATGGGCAACCTGTTTTCTAAGCACGCTCTAATTTCTCATAGTTTTTTAATGGTATTTTTTAAAATCCAATTTCTATAAACATTTTACCAGGTTTCTATCATTTAGTTATTTACGTAATGCTTATGTGACATGTGACCTCCTTGCTATCTATGCGGGCACACAATATATTTAGCATCTTTTCAGTTTCTGTTCTCAACATGTAAACTAATTGAAACTGTGACAATCAGTTTGTTAATGGTTAATAGTTGGTGACATCACCTCAAGTGTTCTGAATGGTGAATATAAGACCGTCAGAACATCTCCCTCCCTTCAAACAATTATAAAAATTCAAGACAATAACCGTGGGATCAATGTGATTTTATGCTTTAAACTGAAAATTTTTGGCACCCCTGTACATTTTCATGATTTTCGTTTAGAAATCATTGGTTGTCAGGATAATAATTCTTAGTTTTATATATATATATATATATATCATATAGTGATATTTGAGGAGTGAACTAAAGTTGATTTGAAAAATAGCCGTGTGCTAGAAATTAGGCACCCATGTAATTTTGTTGATTCCAATCCCTTTAGCGACCTTTTTACCCTCAGTGACCCTTGACTTGTATGTCCAATGAGAGACCTGAATATTTTTGAAAATGCATGGTGTGATGTAAAGTGGGCTGTCCGTGCTTGTAAAAACCCCTAAACCTGACTGAACTGGAGAACTGGACTCTAATTCAAAGCTATAGAAAGCATTCAGAGGCTGTTGTTTCTGCGAAAGGAGGATGCACAAAATACTTGTTTCTTTCACGGTGTCTAAATGTATGCACATGCCTAATTTTGTAATTATAAACTTAAATCTTATTTCACTTCTCAAAAATCAATGCATTTGTGTCCTATAGGATAAATGGAACTGACGTTTATATCCAGACAACCAATATTTTTTAAACCAAAATCATGAAAATTTGCAGGGGGCCCAAACTTTTGCAAATCACACTTAAAAGAACATACATTAAATAGAAAAATTAATGCACATAAATTGTCTTCTAATAAATGTTTTTATTTGATCGTTACAATATAGCATTGATTAGGGGAGACGTCAAAACATTTGCATGTATAGTTCTAGTGTTAATTAAAATTTTTGTTGAATATACTCTGAATTTATTCATGACAGTTGCCCATTCTTGACCTCAGGCTTTTCAAGGACATTCACTCTGGGACTGTTCCGTTGATAAAATACAGGGAAATCCTGTGATAGGCTAATGCTGAAGTTGACTTGTTTGTGCTATTGCAGGCACTGGCAAAAGACACACGCTCCAAATTAAGGGTAAATATTCCTTACCCGTCACTCTAGCAAATGTACTGCGGTAGAGCTGAAGTGTCCATCGCTGGCATTTATACACTTGAAACATTGGTTGCCATCCTCACAGGTAGGATGTACTGGTTGTTTGCAATCGGATAGTAATTAACCTTTTCGCCAACCAAACAAGGTTGGTTGAATTAGAATGACCTTTTCAGAGCTGGCTGTTCATTTGTTACAGCCTGAGAGCAGAGAAAAAGCCTTTTTTTCAGCAGCTGCCAACCAACATACACTGAATTATAGCATGAGATTTGCCATGGTCTTACAGAACACCTTCCTTACATCTCCAGACATTGACATCCCTTTACTATTCGTTTGGAGAGAAAATGCAAGTGTAACAGACTGTCTTGTGTCAGTTTTGTATGTTCCCAATGGTACGTACACGTGTATTTACATGAACATTTCCAGCTTTCTTGTATTCATTTGCCTTTTCAGCATTTTTAATGGTTGAGCTGCCCAGAACCCAAAGCCCAGGAGCACTAGCATCATATCTTACTGTAGCATGCCCTCTGCTGTGTTATCCATACTCCTATCTGGGTCATAAACACACGTTGTTCTTGTATTTCCAACCAGTGTTCTGGGTGGACTAATAAGAGTGACGAGACAACATCCGCTAGCATCAGTTGCTAGCCTGAGGTTGTTTGGTTCTTTCTGGGTCGCAGCACCACTGAAAACATTTGTGTGTGTTTTAGTTCCAGTTTCTAGGCTGAGTCTACTTATAAGAAAACCCAAGACAACAACACCGGAAAACGCATATGCTGCCTTTATTAAATTCTTCTTCCTTAACATACTTCCATCAGGGTCACGGCACCAGCATAAACTGTATGCAATAATTAGCATACAAATGCCACAAGTAGAATGGACTATTACCATAGCATGGTATTGTTATTTTCACCTCCTTTAAACATTCTCATCAGGGTCACGGCACCAACGCAATCACTCATTGTTCTTGTAGTTGAACCAGTCTGCTTATAGTGGGGTTGAAAACTAGGAGCATTTGATCAAGGAATTAAAGTTTATCGACATTCCAACTTCTCAGTGTGACTTTTCAAGAGCCAGTGCAAAGAATTTAGATGCCCAGACTCCAGGCAATGGTGCACTCCTCACTTATTTGATGTATTTTCTATTGGTTCTTGAGTTTTGACTTGGATATTAATGCCTCTTACTGTTTGATCTTTGTTTCATAACATGCTCAGTACTTTTAGGAATAAGCTGTATTGTCCATTAAGAGTTTACAAGACCCTAGATGTACTAAACTTGACTCCAATTATTGTTTTAGGTAATTACCTGAAGGGTTTTTGGTTGTTCTCGATGCATACAATAAATGTTTAGATCAGGTCACATTTTATGACGAATGTATTCAGAAAACAATGAAATACTAAAACTGAACATGCAGTGTAAAGTTTTCTTTAAAAAATATATTTGTTTCTTCTATTGCATGTCTATAGTATCCACGTGGGAGGACATGATTCACAACATGAGTCATTTCTGCTTCCCGCATCAGCTAGCATTTCTCATGGCAGCTTCATTCTGCACAACATCCGTATCATCTCTGCCTTATCAGGAATGCTTGACTAGAGCTTTGCCTTTCAGAAAGAAAGCACTTTCACTTGGCGCACATCATTATAATCGTCCACTGTGATTTTATTGCACATCTATATACAGGGCTAAAGTGAGAGGGTTTTTTTGTTGCTCCTTTAGTTTTCAACACAACATTAAACCCCTGTTCTTTTGTACGGTGTAATTACATTCTACGGTTACTTAAACATGCTTTCTCCCAAGTTCATTTCTGTTGAATGCAATACTTTTAAGGATACTCTTCAAATAAGCTGCTCGGTTAGTGAATCCTCATTTTATCATTGCTTCACTAATCGCATCATCTTGTCGTCAATAGCCATGAACGTTCTTTGGATGTGAAATTAAATGATGAAAGTTTCTTATCGATCCTTTAAATGAACAAAAAACTAACTTTTCTTCACTGCAGGCCTTTAACTCTGAAACGGACAACTTCAAGCTCATGTATGGAGGTCACCAGTATCACGCTAGCTGTGCAAACTTCTGGATTAACTGCGTGGAACCCAAACCACCTGGCCTCATCCTGCCAGACCTCCTCTAGAGCCGAAGATCATCTGAGTTATTAAAACTTTCCAGTCACTTGAACTGCTTTTTTTTTCACCCCTTTGCTTATTTTTTTTTTTTTAAACGGTACTACTCTCGCCACTTGAAATATGGGATCTGGATCTGCCATTGTCTGGAAGAGTAACAGAATACTGAAGAACAGAGTATTTAAATGTTGTAAATGTGTCCTTGTCTTTACCAGGTTCTCGTTCTGACTGTCTAAAGCGTCTGGTTGGTCGGTTCTCTGCTGTTTGTTTCTCTACATTTAATGAGCCGCATGTTTTGAGGATTGTCAAATGTGACGTCCATAAAAAAATAAAAGTAAGATTTTCAAACTTAAACCCTTTTTTGAGTTTGCTTTGGGGATGGATTGTGGTAAATGTCTGTGGTTCTCTTTAGTTAGGCAGTTTTGGTTTCCTCTGCTACTCATGGCACAGAAGTAGCCATGGGGTGTGATGAGGTACTCACCTCTGCTTGTGTACTCGCAACAACTGAACCATTAAAACCATGCTCAATCCAACCAACTTATTTGTTCATTTGTTTGCTCAAATTTATTGAAAAAAAGTTGTCCAGCCTTTTGAACATTCAAATGTTAAATATTTTTTGATCTGTGTGAACTTTTTATATGAAGTAAGGTGTACTGTATTTCCACATATTTTAATTGATTTGAAAGGTGATTAGAATTATGTAATGCAGTTGTCTTATCAATTTCTTTTCCTGCGGAAATGGAATTTGACATTTGTTATGCATTTTTGTGCAACAAACAAAAAAACCCAATACAGTACAAAGAATATTTCATCTTTTATTTTGACAGTCCTGAAATCTTTTACATTTATTTTCAATTGGCTACTCTTATCTTTATACAAAATAGCAAAGCCTTGCTACAATGGAGAAAACATTTGAAAGAAATTCTTTGAGTTATCAGTACACAAAATGCAACCTGTTTTACCACTGAGTGTAATGTATTTTTAAACAGATTTTTCTAATGTGACTAAATTATGGGATCATAATTTGCACATTTTCAATAAATATTGAGTTAGTGTTTCACAAAGTTAATGAAGCTCTCAAACCTGTTAACATTTCATAACATCACAGTCTTTTAATTATTCAGTATTTTTTCAGCACAACATTAAATACCTCTTTAATTCGGCATGATTTTCCACCAGGATACAAATCTGATGCATTCAATCAACCAATCACAACCCCCTGGCGTGTTCTGTGCAAATATCCCATTGCCACCAAAAAGGAGTCTTCCGTCTCTCTATAGACGACACCATTTCGATTCTATCGAGCATCTTGAATTTAGTCATTGGCAGACACAGTCCCTAGAGTGTGTCTCATTATCATCAAGACTCAAAAACTGATTTCCTCCCGCTCACATACAGGTGTCTGCATTATTCTCCAGCAATACGGGCACATGGACAATCGGAAAGAGGCTGGAAGACACCACAGCTCAATTTTTAGACCAGACCTCTGTAGTTGAACCAAGGTATTGTTCACATGGCCCAGTAAGGCGCCAGGTTTCTGCGATCCCGCTCGTAGACATCAGGAATGACCCCGTAGGGTGTCTGGATCATTTTCACGGAGCTCCGGCCAAACAGTTTCCTTTCATAATCTATGAGCTGCCTCCAGAAGCCTCCGTTTGGCCGAATGACCGGCCGGCGAGCCTTGACCCAAGCATGTGCTTCTGCCAGAGACACTCTGTGGTACTTCATGAGGTATGCCAAGCACAAAGAGGCAGAGCGACTGACCCCTGCTGCACAGTGCACCAGCACAGCCCCGCGCTTTCGACCCACACTGTGGATTTTATCTGCCACGCTGTCGAAGTAAAGAGAGATGGGAGAGTGTGGCATATCAGCTAGTGGTACTTTCACATACTCCACGTGTGGCCAGTTGAAGTTGGGCAGCTCAATGGTGGCATTAACCACACAGGTGATGCCCTTAGACAGTAGAAGGCTGCGGTTGGATGCCACATTCCCCCGGGCAAGAAACAGTGAAGGAGTGATCTGGGCGATACCGCCCAGAAGACTGCTACTCTCTGGCACCAGTCGAGGTACTGTTGATGGCACCACTGAACTACGATGGTGATGGTGGTGGTGATGATGGTTGTGATGATGATGGTCCTGGTGATGGTAGAAGCTCTGGCTTCGGGAACCCATAGAAGAGCGGAGACAAGACATTGAGAAATAGAAAGCTTGAGGCGGTGCCAGGGTGGCTCTCAGATCTTTTGGGTCATCTGATCATCGGCTGCAGACAAAGCCATAAAGAAAACATTAGGTGCAACAATGTCCTAGAAGCCTTAATTTAAAGCTAATGATTTTATTTACACATTAATAAAGGCATGGGTATAAACAGACAACATTACACATTTACCGATCGTGCATTTGATTAAGTTTAACAAGAGTAAAAGATGATTAAAAACCCTTTTAATCAACCACCAGAAGTATTTTCATGGCATACTTCGTGTTCCTCTTTGTGTTTTATAGATTTAACAAAAAACAAATTAATGGTTTACATACAATATCATTTCCGGCGATATTCTCTTCAAACATATTCAATATTTATTACGAAGTGTTGCATTATTCACAGTATTCTGGACTTTTACAGCAATCAATGTAAACATTAAAAGTGACAAAAATAAACACTGTTTATAATGATTTCCATCATGCTTTGCAATATTCCAAGCCTTTAGTGATGTTTCAGCAGACCTTTGAGAGTTTGTACCAACATTGTTGATCAACCCATTCACAAAAATGGTGTGCATTTATGCCTGCATCTGCTTTGTGGAATAGATTAGAGGTCTCGAAACAATAGTTATTGATAATACCTTCAACTTTTTAATAATATTTTGATTACAGGCAATATATTAGGTTTTATTTGTCATTTTTTAGACAACAATACAATCTTTCTTATCTTCCAATGTGTTGACTCACATCTGAAAAGCATGTCTTCAAAACCTCATGATTGTAAAGCACAACTTCTGAATGTTCGGAAAAGTTTAAATTGGCTAAAAGATGCTATATGGACACCGTTGCATTTTAGATGAACTTTTGGTTTTTCAAATAATATGAAAATATGTTCATTTGAAGAAAAATTTAAGTTCTGCCCATTCGCCCCAAAACATACTTCAAATCAGTGGCGGTTTTAGGCATGGGAGAACGGGGCGGCATTTTTTTTATGTCACGTGGGGGGCAGCTCATGAACTTTGGGAAAAAATAAAAAATAAAAAATTTTTTCGCCCCCCAAAAATTTTAAAGCAATAGCAACAAAGAGATAGAATCTTTAAATTGAACCAAAAAACACAGAATCTGGATTTTGGAAATAGTAAAGAGTATTACATGTCAAATACACAATTTCCTTCCTACCTCAAATATTGGCAAAGAATTAAACAAAGGTTTTATTGTGTTCTAAATCCAAGCAAAGCGAGTAAACGCACTTTTGTAAAGACGTGAATGGAAGGTTGGGTTCCGTTCTCAGGTAACACTTTCATTCTCACCAGATTCCAACCCTGAGCTGGACCCTGCATTACAGAACCGTCGAGTTAGAAGCAAGCATGACAAACATCTGAATATACTGTGTCCGTGTTATGTGAGGGGTCAGGGGTATTCACACCATGCCTTGAGGATCTCAGTTTAATCCAGGGGGTCTGACCCATTAGCATGCCACAGATATGAAAGCTGTCAAGAGTAAAATACACTCATGCTGTACATGCCCACTGGGGTGATTACAAGAACGTGATTCTGCTTGCTGTCATCTTGCAGAATAACAAAAATACTTAAAAGTGTTTGATATTGATTGGATGGCAAGATTACTGGCTCTTCTGTGTCTTGTAGTTAAATGGTTTTTATTTTAAATAGATAAGTAGCTAAGAAGTCCTTAGCTTCTATGAGCATGCACCTTTTGTAAAGGCATCAATTACATTCCAAAATCTTCATGGATGAGAGCAAACAAAGGCTACAAGACCATCAAGTACTTGGCAAATGGGAGAAACACAAAATGAGACTCCCTTTATCTGGGGCTTTTCACAATATCCAACCATGTGGAGTTTCAACAATTAAAAGAAAGCTTAGGAACAAGGCGAGAACCCACACATGGTGAGTACACATGTTCTAGAAAGCAGGTCTGACAATGGTCATCAGAAAGATTCAGAGGGGAACTTGGTAAGTGCTGTGAAAATGCTTGTTAAATGAGGTGAAAATTGTGTTTGGAGGCGGATAAATGTTCTCAGTGCCTGGAGTATAGGACAACTGCAACACATCAAAGGGACTATGGATCTGGCCATGCACAATATTCAGTGAGAACAATGCATGGGCATCAAAAATGGAATAGATGTTCCAGCATGATGATAACAACATGACCAATTTACAAAGGAGTGGCTCAAGAAATAGCAACAACAAAAAAAAACATTGTAGTGGTATGGCCAGTCCCTCCAATCCCTCAGATAATTGTTGAAGGGAACTGAAGGTTCCTATTTCCACAAATCAGCCCTCCTGAGCCTAGTGGCCAACTACAAGAGATATATGACCAATTATTGCCAAGCCATTTGTTAGTTTACCTCTGAAATATAAAAGCTTAAAAGAGCTGATTAAAATTAGAAGCTGATCATTTATTCACCATGTGAATGGCCTTAGTAGGGATTTAAATACACAAATAATATAAATGACAATGTCCTCAAGATCATGTTTAGTGTCCAGCTGTCTGATAAAGCAACCAGATGCCCAAGTTGGTGTGGTTTTCTACAGCACCTGAGCTTTCCTCTACTAACACTCAAAACAGCATGCCAGCCATTCTCATGGGATTGCATCACATAACAAACCGCATACGTACTTTCAGTCTATGTATTCAAACTGGTTTCACAATAATTCTTAGAGGGCTAATAGATGGTAAAAAAGCTACTTTGAACACCAAGGAATAATAGTGTTTCATTGTGTGCAATCTACTCAGCTTGACTCCAAATTCCCTTTAGGGCTTGCATAGCAGTGGAAAATTAACATTTTCTAGGCTGAAATTGGACACTTACACGAGGAACTTGTTTCATTTTTGGCTGATAACATGATGCAACATTAAAGTTTGAAAAATTTACTATCAACTATCCACATGGAAATGTTATGATGACTTTACATTGCAACATCATGCTAAGCTGTTTTAAAAGTGCAATCACATGAAAAAAAAGTAGTAAATCTTGGTGAGTAATGGAGAATTAATTGTAGTGGTGTATTCTTTTGTGGGAGATTTTAATTTTTTTTTTTAGATTTCAGTCCTAGCACATAATTGTCTGTAGCGTTCTGAAAAACCCTATCCATTAAAGGAGCTTGGAGCTTGCGACAAAACACTCAAAAGTGAATTAAGCAGCTTTAAATTTTATACATTGTCTTTTTCTTTAGAACAAATGTGATAAATGCATAGTTTGGAAATTGGTTGAATAGAAATATTTAATTTACCCCCCGGCCAGAGAGTTTTAATTACAGAATGCCTTGATACAACAAAAGATGAACTTCTGAAAAAGTATTCAGTTTTGAGGATAATTGTATAGTTTGAAAGAGCTTTGAGGATAATTGTATAGTTTGCCTGAGTCAAGAAGTACTTTTGGCAAAAGCCAATTAGCAGTTAAGTTCAGTAAATGAATATTCCTTAAAATTCAAGACATCTGGAACATTTGACTGAGTAGTAAATTTAATTTCCATTCCTTACTTTTGTAACAAGATATTTTCATTCATCTATTTAGCAATTTTAGCCGTCTAGCTTTATATCCATTGATTTTGGGATTAAGAAAAAAAAAACTATATTTTGATGCACATGCTCATATGTTTAATTATCAAAATATATATGCCTCATATTATCAACATGTTAAGATCTAAATGAGAAACTTCACGACTGTTTAGTCTGCCCATGACGTTTCAATTGACAATATTTCAAGACGTTTGAAAAAACAACATACTAAACCCTTTGTAGAGGTGTAAAATTTACAATAATGTTCAAATCATTTAAAACTTATCCAAGTACAATACTCTGTCCAGACTTGAAGAGTAAAGCAGCTTTCAGCTTGAATCTGCTTAAGTATGCTGGATCCAGATGTATAATGTTACTTAACCAAAGATGTTTTGAGGGTGGTCCCTCCAGTTTTTTATTTGTTAACAGTTGAAAGTATCTCTGGATATAGATGATGTTTCAATATGAAAACCTAATGCCTGTTCTAGTCTGCACGTGCATTTTCCCAACATTCCAAAAAGTTTATAAAAAAAAATGAAACTAAGTCCCTTGCCCCCTTTGGAATAGAAAGCATAGTTGCTGAACAATATTTTTTCCATAGCTTTTATATTGTCATATCAAAACACAGTGACCGTGAAAAGCCCTTACACATTGTGTTGTATAGTTAAATGAAAATAAAGGGCCTCAAATCTCATACATTCTAGGTAAAATAAAGCAACTCCTCCACCTAAAATAAACATTGCCTCCATTGGGAGCGCTTTAAACAAAGCAATCAAGTTTCTCCACATGTGGTGTGACCACATTCATGGTATGACAGCAATATTCTGCTCATACTTGTACACGCACAAGGACCCTCATCTGTCAGTGTATGTCTGTGGGTCTGTCAACACTCATGCATTTCACAAATTCAGCGCTGCGGGTCTGATTCCACCCTGGCCAGCATTAACGGAAACAAGAGACACCTGCTGAGAAACCAAAGCACCAAAATGGCAGCCTTTCTTCCACACCAAATGCTGATAGCAGGAAACTGATCCTGCGCTATGTTTACTCAACAAACTCAATCTTGTCATTAGGGTCACAATTCAACAAGTGGCCCAAAGTTAACAAATTAATGCCAAACAATTTAATGGTATGCAGTTTAAAATATCTACCGTATTAATGGGCGCTGTTTTATCATTTGTCGATGTGTACATCTAAACATTAGACTTAAAAATTAAAGGTACAATTTGTAGTACTTTCAATTCAGTTTCTGAAGTGGCATTTCCTAAACAAACTGGTTATCGATTCTGTACCTCAGTTAGTAGAGCATTGGCGTGAGCAACACAAAGATCATGGGTTCGAAGCCAATTGGCAACAATAACAGAGTTTTTTAAAATCCAAGGTCCTTTGGATAAAGTAAATGTAAGTCTTCCAACTGCCAATTTTTTTACAAGACCAGCAATGCGCCTTTGAAGACCTTCGAAAATGTGCAAAACGGAGTAAGATAAATGTTTTATCTGCTAAGAAAAATGTGCACAAACTACTATGGAAACACATTTACCCCAAAAAAAAATCCAAATGCAATGCAAAGACAATCATTTTCTGTCAGAACTGGGTCACGATGGGGTGGCTTTAATGGAAAAACCAACAGAGCGATTACATTGGACAGCATCTAAAATGCTGTTTTGGTCATGCTGGTTTTCCTCCAAAGTCTGTCTTGGACTTGCTGTATTTGCAAAGAGCCGTCTCCCACCTTCAAAAGCAAGACGACATGACTAATCATATTGCCCCTTGTCTACATGTTCTGAGATGCAAGAAATTTATTATATACGAAAAAATGTCTTTCTCCTAACTTCCATTTTGCTTTTGATTTTTACCTCCAGTTTATCAAGAAGTGACAATTTTGTTCTCTTGGACTCGTTGGATGGAAACGGTGCTTTATTCCAGTTTTGTTTATAAATTCCTTTATTTCTGCATTTTTAACTATTAGTGGACCTTAGGTAATAACAAACACTTGCCAAATATCTTTAACAGCATCACGTTTGTGATGTTAAACTTTGTTTCCTCAAAGTTCCTTTAGCAGATTAGTTTTGCAAACACAGTTCAGATGTTTCGAGATCCTGTTGTATCATTTCTGGATGTTATTCACTACTAGCGATAGGCGGATCGATACTTTAGTATCGATATATCGATACTCACTCGTCATTTTTGGGTATCGATCTAATGACTAAAGTATCGATACTTATTAATACATTATTCAAAACATAAAAACAGGAGAAAGGGTACTACATTGTTCTATCCCTACCTTCATTTGTGTTGCTAAACACCCCCTCTGGCGCAGCTGATTGGACTCATCCATCCAATCAGAATGAAGAAAACCAACTCCGTCTAGCTAGCTAGCATTGTCAATTACAGCTTTATGGAGGAGCAGACACTTTAGACACTTTCACTTTTTCATTTTTTTAGGTGGAATATCATCAGTGTAAATCTCGCCTCTAAAGGTTACTCCCATGTAACATTAACATTTATTTCATCTAATTTACAGTATTAGGACTGACATGCCTCCTTCTTGGGTAATTCTCCCTTACCAGAGGAAATTTGTCGTATGTGCAAATGATTATTATATTTTCAAGGCTTTAATTTTTAACATATACATTTTTTTAATACAGTGCACATTTAAGATGTCAGTTATATTAAAAAATACATTGTTTACTGCTCTCATTTTAACGAATTTACTGTAATGAAGTTCATTAAAGTTGTTAAATTTTAATATTTGGTTGTAGTTCGTCCATAGAATATTATTTATCTTAGGTTTTTTTTTTTGTAGTATCCGATATCGATTTATTTTCCCATCCCTAATCACTACAATTGTAGTTTTCCCACAATCCAGAATGCAGACACATTCCACGTGCCTGCAGGGGGCGGGGTCAGGAGTAGCTCGGAATCGCTTAAAGGTTCAGACTTTTTACACGATTCCCCCTTATACCACTAACTTTCGGACGGAAATCTTAATTAAAAAGAGAGCACCACTGCTCTCCAACAATCACGACAGAGGAACAGGTTGCATTCAGTGAATGGATGCAGATCGTGCGGTTACACCGAGCTTCTCTTCTCTGACAGTCACGCACATCAACCTGTTCCACTTACAGCATTCACGACATTTATTAAACCGCCCATCATTTATTAAATCGTCTGCCTCAAAGACGAACCTGTTGACAGCACAATCTTCATCAAAGTACGCGCTTCAAACAGAAATATTCAATCCTAAAGGCAACCATCGTTTCTCGCGCACACGGACGCATGTTTACACTGATAACGTAAGCTACTTTGATGCTGTCACAAAACATGCTTACGGGCTTCGTTTTAAGATGTGACAATAAACAATAATAATTTAATACCTTTGAAAGCAGTTTAGCAAAGTAAAAAAAAATAAATAAAAAAAAACTTACCCCCAAAAAACCGCCAGTTAAAACACAAAAGGCTCACGTAGTCATTGACAGCAGCCTTTCTCCAGGTTGCGCGGCTGCAATATTCCGTGTATTACAACTCCACGCGATTCTCTTAAGTGGTGCAGGTGCGCTCGCAAACTCTCCAGAGCGGGAGGCAACAGGAAATGTTCAATTGGAAACTCGAGCTTGAGGAGAAGAGCACCGAGGCACCTCCCCCGAGCAACACTACCTCCAGCAAGCCAGCCAGTCATCCCACTGACACATCAGCTTCCACACACAGCTGCAAATATTTCAAGACATCCCCTGCAAACTCATCATGTGTTCATGAAGATAATTCAGAAAACATCAATTCGTTATTAGAACAGCTTCCTCAGATTGAACCCATGTGATATTAGAGCTACACGCATTTCATTCATGCAAACAGTAGCTTACGCTTCTCAACAGGATTATAAGTCACCTGTTAGAATGTTCTAGAATTCAGTCTCTTGAAAATGTTCATATGACCGAGACAAGAATCCTTGAACATCACACATTAAACCATTAAAATTTGATCATCCACAAGACTGATTGTTTTTAGGGTTTATAACAATGACAGTGTTGAGTGTTTCGAAGCAGGACGTATTAATTGACACCATGGAGGTGCCAACAATGGCTGGGTTTAGGTATAAACTAATTACATTTACTTAGTTACATGTGCATTTCTTACATAAGATAAAGGTCATTAAAAGTCAGAATCTATTCAGTCTAGCCCTCAAGCTCTGCCCACCAATGCGGATACCCGCCTCTTGGTAGTACATAGAATGGAGCAGCGTTTAACACAATTCAGCCAAATTTGCTTGATCCAAGATTTGACCCCGAGTCAAATGAACAGTATGTTGTTCACTAGATGCTGTTTTTTCTTTTCAAAACAATATGAGTTTCATTGTTGTCTTTCATTTTTATCTAAAGGTTGATTGTTTTAAACGCTAATATTAATACAGATTTAGCCATGAGCGTTTTGTCTGGACCGTATGAAGCAAGACAGTCTACACGTGCTATGTATTGGCACTTAAGCTAGAACACACTGGCTCGACTAGCTGTTGAGTTACTTGTTTCCAAGATCATTTTAATGTTTATCAAGTGCTCAAGAAAAAACAGCTGTCAATTTAATGCTAAGCTTCTCCTTGTAATGCCTTGTAATAGGTCTGCCAGCACTAGACAAACACAGAGCCCTACTGTTTGGATTTCCAGGGTAGAGGTGTCAGAACCAGAAAACAGAAAAGACTGGCGCACCTGATACTCCATTGGGGAGGTGGTCTTGATTTGAATAAATTAATGTGTTACTTCAGGCGAACAGAAAACAGAGAAAGTAATGTTTTAATCTTTCACCATTTAATCCAGCATAATTGTATTAAGTAGCATCAAAACACATCTAATCAAAAGCTCAGTAATTTGACACATGAACATTCATTAATGTTTTTGGAAATAACATAAAAAAGCATGAAATGAAGTAACTGAGGAGGTTTTTATAATGTAAAGCACCTGTGGAAGGAAGTATTTGAAGTGTTTGTTGATTCTGAACCCTTTTCCACACAACATACAAATCATAGATTCATACTTTTGAAAGCTGAATTGAACAGAGACAAACAGAATGGCAACAGACTCGTGAAAGAAGTATTTGACCACCTCACAAAACATGACTTGTTTGAATTCACTATGGTGAGAAAACCAGAATGGATTCTGGCCCACTTTTTCAGATCCTCTCAGCCATTACGATTTCAAGAGTGATGTTTGAAGACTCGTAGCTTCAGCTCCCTCCACAAACTTGATTTGAGGTAGGTCTGGAGACTCGAGTCGAGCCACACCTTTGTTGTCATGGTCGTCTTCTGGGACATTGTCACAGTGGAATAGACATCCATGACTAATTAACAAATGTTCAAAGAGAAGAATGTACCACACAATGGCCTTTAAACTGGTTCGCCTTTTGTTTTTTGGCAGCTTTTTCATTGAATTGAAAGAAGGCGGTACGGTGGTGCAGTGGGTAGCAGTGGCCTTCCAGTTATAAGGTTGTGGTGACCTTCCTGGAAGGAGTTTGCATGTTCTCCTCGTGCTTGCGTGGGTTTCCACAGAGTACTTCGATTTCCCTCACAATCCCAAAAATGTACGGTTAGGTTATTGAATAATTTAAATTCCCCTTATGTGTGAGGGAATGTTGCCCTGCGATGGACTGATGAACTGTCCACTGCCTCTCGCCGAATGTACACTGGCAGACCCCCGTGAAGACCCCAAAAAAGGAATAAGCGGGTTGGAAAATGAATTGAAAGACAAATTAAAACATTTAAAAACAATTGTGTTCTTTATGTCACATGACTGCAGCTTGATTTGCATCAACTAGTTGGAACAGAGGTCAGTGTAGAGTGAAAGGGACTCAAAACTGCTGATATATAACTTATAGTTTTTTATTTATTAAAATTGCTGGTTGAATTATGAGCCTTTTCACTGTTCCTTTGATATGCTACAGTTTATCCTGTTCCCTTGGCAGAAGAACACCCCCAAAGGACAATGTTTCTACTGCCAGATATGTAGTGTTTTGGGTTTATAAGCAACATTCTTCCTCCTATAAACAGTGAGAAATGTTGAGCCATTTTAGTCTCTAACTTGAGATCATAGCACTTTCCCTTTTTTTTTCATATTTTCCAGCACACTTCTTCATTGGTTCCTAACTGTTCTGATAATTAGTGAAATTCTACAAGTAGGATCTTGTGTTCAACCCCAGACCAATGGTGACAGTTACATCGAAATATATATTGTATATAACCCATTGAGGTTCTGGTTAAAATTCTTATCTGTAAAACAATCGTAGATAATTCAATTTGGTTTAATTTGTCCCTATTTTCCATATATTTGTACACTTTTTGACAGGTTAGTGATAAGCATATGTTCCAGATGCCAAAATCTCAAATAAGAACCTATGGAATAAACATGATTGATGGAATGAGGAATATGACACCTGCTAGTACAAGAATAACCATTGTTTTAAAACAGAAGCATGATAGATGGAGATAATGAGAGTGAACATGAGCTGAGCTGCAGCGCAAGAGCAAAACGGAGACTAAAATGTCAGATGAGTCACAGTTGTTCCAATGAGACCCTGAGCTGCAATATGTTTCAACTGGGAGAATGAAGGCCCAGCTTTTACTGTGATGCATTGGAAGAAATATAATCTGATCTAAATAGAGCCTCTCGAAGCCATGCTTGCACAACATAAAAAATAGATCTCACCAGCAGAAAACAAACTGTTTATGATGCCACATAATTGTCAAGACAACGGTAACCCAACACTTTATATGCGTAGCCTAATATCTAATTATATCACTGGAGAAGAATTTGAAACATGGCAAAAAAGCAGTTTTGCTGGCCTGTGTGAGATTACAAGCTGAAATAGAAGAGTGCATTGTACATTTCATTTCCATAATGAGCAGCGGCATGAGTGAAACTGTCGCAGATGCCTAAGGATATGTTTATGTATACAGTGGTTGTGTGAAGCCATTTACCGTCGAAGAACGGAGTACACTGTTTTTAGATCATAATGACATCAGAAACTTTCCAAAAGACCTTGATCAAAAGTTTACATACATCAGCTCTGAATATTTTGCATTACCCTTGTTAACATCAATGACAGCCTGAAATATCATGGTGTAGTTGGTGAGGAGGTTGTTTATCTTCTCTTTTGGTAAAGCAGCCCATTATTCTTGAAAAAAGCCTTTAACTCTTGCAAATTCTTGGGCTGCCTTTCATGAACTGCATGTTTAAGTTCTCCCCTGAGAGGTTCAATGAAATTGAGGTCAGGAGACTGAGATGGCCATTGCAGAACCTTCACTTTGTTCTGGTGTAACCAAAGTGGACTTGGCGTTACGTTTTGGCGTGTTGGAATGTCCAGTAAAATTTCAAGTGCAGCTCTGGGCAAATTTTCCTCCAAAACACTTTGATAACATGCTGCATTTACCTTATCATCAATTTTGCCCAAGTTTCCTGTGTTTTTGGAGCTCACACATCCGCAAAACATTAGTGGCCCACCTCAGTGTTTCACAGCAGGGATGGTGTGAATGAGACAAGCATGAGACAATGTGAATGTATTAAAAAAGGATAGCATATGCACCTATACGCAACATTCCCTCTGGATGTGTAATAGGAAGTGACTGACACTGCTGTTACTTGACTGGCCACTTGAGGCAGTTGGCCGAAGTGAGCAAATTTGAAGTGTTTTGTGAAATGCAAAATTGTTAAATGTCTGTTAATTTTAGGTTGGTGACGATATCATCGACCGTCGCAATGTTTTACATTGAACATCGTTAAGGCCCAAATTGCTTGACGTCCAAATCTCCAAATGTCTATTACATTATTCATTCTCCATTCATTATTCCCATCACGGGGGTCTGCCGGTGCCTACTCCAGTCCACAGAGGCAGGGGGAAACCCTGGACAGGTCACGAGCCCACTCACACATTTACACCTAAAGGGAAATTTAGTTTATTCAATTAACCTAACCGCATGTTTTCTGGATTGTGGGGGGAAACCCACGCAAGCATGGGGAGAACATGCAAACTCCTTCCAGAAAAGCCACCGGCGAGCCTTGAACTGGCAACCTTCTGACTAGAATGCCACAGTGCTACCCACTGTGCAACCGTGCCGCCTCTTTTTCTTCTTCTTTTCCTTTCGGCTGTTCCCAGTTTAGGGGTCGCCACAGCGAATCATCGCCGGTGCCGCCCCTTCAATTACATTACAATAAAAAAATTAAAAAAAAAACTTTCTCTGCATTGTTGTTCAGCATGGGTCTGCTGCTCTCACTCCCGGGTCAGGCAGCACACACAATCTATTAGAGATGAGCTGTGCTAGCATTTATTCTGATTGGTTAGTGGGCAAAGGTAAGAACTATGGGGGTTGGAAAGAAAATCAGCTCACAACAAAAGAAAACACGATTACACAAACATGCGTGAAAGATAACAATAAAACATTAATAAAACTTGTTTTTGATGAGGGAACGACATTAAAAGATGCTAGGAATGTCAGAAAAGTTGATTTTGCATAACATTTAGAAACCAGTATAAGACTTCAAGGACACTATGTCCATAGTAATATGATCTGTGGAGAGCATATACAACTGATAAAGGGTGATACATTGTATGGGAATATTTGTATTGGAGTGAAATGTGAGCAAGGGTATTGTGAGCTTGTGTAATTTTTGTCAGCGGATGAGCTGTCTGAGCTGTCAGCATCTGTACATGCCCACAAAGTCGAAGAAGATAAAGCTTGTATAACAGAGAGGGTCATTTTTAAATATGGATCCACAGCACCCAGCTTGTGCGTGTTTGGTGATGGTGAGTGAGTGTATATGAAAGACACAATATGTGTCAGGAAGCATGTCACAGAGTTGTGTCTCTTTGTGTGTTACTCCTCTTTACTGATCCTTTCACTCAGCACCTCGAGAATGCCAAAGACCTGGTCGTCAAGGAAACCACGAGTGTTGACAATAGTAGACAAATTTGTGTCTGAGTAAATTGCTGCCCAGCAACAAAGGTGAAGCTGTTCCCAATGACACAACACTTCCATAAAGTGTGAACTCAAATCAGCCTCTTTATTTGCACACTTCAAATAAAAGGAATCGAGATGTAGAAAGCAAGAACCCTTACTGAAGTCACACTTGATGGAAAAATTGCTGTCATCAAAACATTTTTAGGTTTTTAGCTTTGTTGTTTTGGGGTTACTGCCAGAGACGTGAGAACACAATGCTGTTATTACTCCCAAGAAAGACAGGGAAGAGCAGCTCTTGAAGATTATGTCATTTCCATAAAAATGAGACGAGTAATAAGTCCTGCACCTGAAGGCTATGGGAAAATCTGTCACCTGAAGCACACATTACCACAAGAATACCATCACTTTAGAAAACAATGTTCATGCAAATATTTCCTTTGTATAGATTCAAACTGAAACAAATGGCCCCTGGGGCAAAAGGGCCCCACACACCTCTTTCTGCTGATTGATTACTTTTTTTTTGACTCCTCCTGCTTGTTTTCTGAAGCATAAAATCAGGGTACCCTGCTTTTAGAAACCAGCTTTTTAAAATTTACAAATATAAAGAGGCTGACCATCTCATTATGACTTTTTGAAAAGGGAAAAAGCAAGAAAACCAACAATCTGACCCCCACACAATGAAAATCCACACCAGAAAATGCTGGTGCTACTCGCTCATATTCTCAATTTATAGATATTATTACTAGTTCCTAATAATAAAGGACCAGCAGCCTGATTATGAGAACTGACTACTATGTGTCTTCAATCAAGTGAAGTAAAATTAAATGAAGATAAAAAAAAACACTTTGATAAAACATTCTTGAGCCCGACCAAAAGCTGCGAAGATTCAAACACGACAGGCTTCACAGGAGATTGTAATAAACATATCAAATCAAACTCCATGCCTTTCAGACCTCCAGCAAGAACCCCCTTGAAACTCATTTGGAGAAGGCTTATCATCAAAGGTAGGATCTGGAGGGCTAATCAACCGCTAACACACGCTGATGTTGCGCTGCGCTGTGGTTATTGGCGTGATGAAGCCTGATGCAGCTGGCACTAGTCACAGCTTGTACGCTTCTACACCAGAGCGGCAGAACACCTAATGCCTCTCCTTTGGCATTGAACTAAAACATAAAAATAATGCACTGATGATATAAATGGAGAACTGTATTGATATACGTTTTATATTTGTTCAAACTGTGCAAGTTCTCAATTCTTCCTAACTTCTTGTTTACTTTTCTACATTATTCAGTATTTTTATGTATTCCTTCCTACTGTACTTGGTTTACTTCCATTGTGACACAGTGCCATCAGACACAGTGGAACAGTGGCAGCACTGCAGAAGGTAGCTGGTTCGAGGTCTGAGAGAACTTTGCTTGTTCTCGTGGTGCTTGCATTGGTTCACCCCACAGCACCAAAAATGCCACAGGTCACGTGATGTGAGTGTGTGTGTGTGTGTGTGTGTGTGTGTGTGTGTGTTAGCGACCTATCCAGTGTTATAGATGAGTGAAAATGAATAAAGTAATGAATGAATGACTGAAAACAAATGAATGAATGAAAATGAATAAATAAATGAAAACTAATTCATTAAAATAATTGAAAATTATTGAATGAAATTGAATAAACTAATGATTTAAAACTAATTAATGAAAATTAATGAAAGAATGAGTGAATGTGTTCTGGCTTCTAAGAGCTACCAAATAAACTATTGTTTGTTCCATTTTTATCAAATCTTTCCATATTTAAATCAAATAAATCAATATTTATTTTTTTCATCCACATAAATTTAAAGTACATGTATAAAAGGCTGAACTGTAGAATATAATCCAAACATTTTGTGCACATTTTAAACACTTTATGATTTTCATCTTACGAAGACAAAATGAACCATTTAAATGGCAAATGGTAACATGAATGAACAGAGTCTTCCCAGTAGCAAATGGGTTCAGATCTGTGAGAACGTGTGCACTTACAGTCCTTCATCTCTCATCATCCAGAGGAGCCCGATCGGTGTCCAGCAGCACTAAACTTTATTGATGTGGCCTTCTTTGATGAGGAAATCATAGATTTTCCGTGTCTTGTTGACGTCTATCTTGATTAGCGAACGAGCCTGTGCCAGTCGTAATCCGCCCTGACGTCGACACTCGTTGAGAAGGGCCTGCTTGTACTCCAGATAGGCCCCGGGCACCAGACGCACCACCTGACACAGCTGAGCCACAGGAGCACACAGGCATTCATTGTACATAACATCACACATCTGAGCTGAAGAACACGCTGAATGATTGGCAAAACCTCTTTCTCTCTGTCGTCGAGCTTCTCAGTGCCAGGCAGCCCTGTCAGGTTGAGCGGAGGAGCACTTCTTCGACCTGAGGAAAACAAACAAAGTGAATGTGTAATTATGCACAAAAGAATAATTATCTACATGCACTGTGTGATGGATCTCACATATTTTGTGATATTTTGAAAATTTCAGTTTTACTACATTGAAAATAAAATTTTACAACAAATTAAACGGCAGTTAGTATTACGCTACTTCCTTGTCATGTGATGTGTGATGTCACACTCTCAAGTTCATGGACCTGCTTTGATGATGTGATTCTTTTTGTTGAATGGTGTGCAGATTAAGACAGACAGCTTTGACCTTATACCTTTTAAAAAAATGCTTTTATTACAATTTGGCTTAAATGTAAATGTAAAGTAAATGTTTAATGTAAAGTTAACTGTTAAATGTAAAGTATGGGAGAAAAGTTTGTTATGACCAAGTATAGTGTTTTCTGTAATATTTCTAGAGGAGAAATATTACATTTCATAAGCTGTAAGTTCATAGTTCTAGTCAGTGCTACAAAATATATAGTCAATAGAAATGTTCCTGTTACTTCTTTTAAACAACGATTTTCACTACAATAGTAAAAGCCATTTTATGTTTTACAGATAAATTTCCTATTTAATTCCAAATTTTAATTAGTAAAAATACAGTTAGCATCATGCTAATTCCTTCACGCCATCTTGGTCATGTGTGGTGGTATAATTCTGTAGCATCCATAACATTTACAGTCTGTGTTCCCCTGTTTGTTTTTTAAAAAAACAACCTGTAGTGGTGAAACAATACAATATCATTCAACATTTGTTTCCTCAATGTAAAACCTAGAAAAAAAGCTGTATTTAACATGATGTTTAAAAGGTTGTATAATATAATACTTTTTAATAGCGAACAAGATGATTGACATCAGCCTCAAATAACTTTTAGTTTTCATTATTAAACTTATAAAATTTTGACTTACAAGCAGAACACTGACAATTTCGAAATGATTGTAAAAATAATAATAAAATAACAACAGCAAGTATTAGCAAGGGGCCAAACTCCAAAAAGCTAAAACAAGGTGGGCTTTTTACATTTTTGTTAATAGTTATATTACATAATTGTCCATGCCCGTTCATAAACGCTTTTGTCGTATCAACTTGACAGCATAGTCAGAGGATGACCTGGAACAAATTTAGTGAAAATCTGGTAAGTAGACTGTTACGTTTTCAAAACAAAGCTTTTGATGATAATTCAAAATGTTGACTAATTAGCATAATGTACAATGACGTCATATAGTCCATTTGAACTAGGTGAGCCAAGGATTAAATAGAATAAAGATTTTTTTTTGGAACAGAAGTACAATTTTGGCCTTAGTGTTAACACTATTAAAGGGTCCAGATTGGGTCAGATTACTCATAATGGCTTTCCTGCAAGCGGTTCTTGGCCTTATTGGCATAATCGGAAGAAAAATAATAGTAATAGTAAGAAGAAATGGAACAAACACAATAGGTCACTGCACACATTTGCTGTTTGGCCCATAAAAAGCTGGACACAGAGTGGAACAGACTTTTTTTTAACAAATAGTGAAAAGCATTAAAAGTTTTTAGTGTTATAATGGAATGTTTGCATACTGGCAGAGATGGCAACCAGAGACACAGGCATGCAAATATAACCTAGTTGTGCAGTGAAGTGAGAAACGGACTCAAAATACTGGAGCACAAAACAAAAGTGTATTATTACAAGAGTGTCTGAGAGAGCAGATGAGTGTGATCGAGCTCTGGGCTTCACGGCTGAAGAGCTCATCACAAAGAAGTGACACACAGTGGAAAAATGGAAGAAATAAGCAGGACTGTACCAGAGGGATAGGTGGTGACCGCAGGGGTGATTCCAGCATCACTGCCAAATAAACAAAGACACACACACAGCACATCAGATGCTAGACATCATCTTCTGGCGCTCCTGGGCTTTCAGCAAAATCAAATGTAAACAGAGTTCCTGATTCATCATTCACAGCTGTGTACCGATGCTGAACGACTGCACACAATATTAAGACGCTGCAGAAACACCCACAAAATCTGTCTTGCACACAGCCAAAAGCAGTTTGTATGTAACTATACATATGCATCACTTGCAAAACCAATAAAAAAAAGATGATTATGAAAGTTAGCTAGAAATGAAAATGTAATATTGGTTTCTTGTTCAACAACTAAGAGACAATCCAGCTGTGACCGTGCATTACACAGTTTAATGCACAACCTGAAGGCAAACAAGCACCTGACACATACATGCCTTTCTTAGCATTTCCCAAAACTGTCCACATAGCCAACCAGCACAAAAAAATGGCTTATTCCTACATTTTAAAACATGAAGGATAATGTAGAATGAGAGAAGTGGAATCCGGGTGGAAATCTTACATGGCAGCTTGTTTGTGCAGCCACTGCTGGCAGGTGCGGGTGTCGTGAATGTACTGCAGGACATCACAAAGCATGTTCCTCTTCCTCCGTTCATCCTCACGTGTGCGTTTCAGTCGCTCGTAGACTTTAGTGCCTGCAGTGCAGATGCAGATCAGACCAGAGCAAAGCTACTTAAATGTGATGCTATTGAAAACATATTCCGATTTTTTTTGTCCAACATGTAAAAGTTAGTCCATCATACCACAGAAGGACTGTATTCCCTCTCTCCTGTACTCCTGCAGCCTGCGGATCTCCCTCTTCAACTCAAACTCCACTGAGAGACAAAAACTCATGCTATGAGAACGCTAGAAAGCTTGGTAAATACAGAACAAAATAACTAAGAGCCATTCCACCGATGGAATGATTCTATCCCTTGCACTTTATATGTACAAAAAAAGAATGAATACATTTTATCACAAAGCAAAGTGCGCTGCAAACTATTCTTATTGCAAGTTTAAGCTATAACATTTAAACTCTTGATGATAAATCAACATAAAACACTGAAAAATAGCATTTATTGCTTGTCTCTGATGCTACACAATAAAATATAACGATTAAGATCTTTTTTAATAGAACGCTTCTTTTGCATTGATATGTAAATACATATGTAATGTTTGTTTCAAATACATTTATTAACACAAATATCTATACTTTCTAGATAAAAAAAAGAAAGAAAAACATTGTAGTCATGTCCCCATCCCCGTCCTGAAAAACCAGGGAATTTCCTTGGGTCAGTTTTTAAGCAGGAAGTTGCATCTTGGATCTTGGAAATACTTACAGGCATGACTCTCAATGAACTTGTCATGCTCTATGGGTCCAACCACACGTCCAAATCGCCTCATGGCTTCATAAAGGTCTTGCATCTCCTTGGAGTAATGTCTTTCCAGCACTGACAACATAACAGATGAACAGAATAACTTTCTAGAACTAAATCAAACTATATATTAAACTATTTTAAAACAAGAACGGTTCAAGGTTAGCTGTGGGTCTTTCATTACACTTTTAAACAGTACATATTTCATGCCAGCTAATTATGAATTGAAAACATTATCATTCTATGATTTTATTAGTCATTTCAAGAATAAATAAAAAGCTGATGTGAACTTCTATAAGACCCTTATCATATATAAAACAGCACTTAAAACACAAATGGGAGGGGTTTTGTACGACGCAACATTCCAAATCATTGAGTATTCAATGCTGGGGTGTGGACATTAAAGGCCTCTGCACACCGATCCGAATTTTCAATTCAAAGATTAGTGCACCAACGTGCCGTGATTGAAAACCATGGGCACCAGCAGAGCTCATACATCTGGCCGAACGAGCAGTGCTAATTAAAAAGTGTTTGCACTGCCATATGGAATCTATTTTTAGTAAAGAGAATGACCAATGAAAGTCGGCTCTTTTGAAGATGTAAGCAGGAAGTAAAAGAGCCGCACAATGGTGCTCAGCCCACATTTTTAAAGTGATTTTGTACAGGAAAGAAATAGTGCAACATAAATCCTCTCTTTTCTCCACATTTCTGTCAAACAGCTTCCTGTGATCAGCCACCAACAGTATAAACCGCTCGACATCAATGATTTCTCTCTGTCGTTGTCTTCTTCTTTCCTGGTGAAGAGTACATCTATTGTGCCATAAACGCCATCTTCAGGCAGGAAGAGTCATTGTATCAATATTTCCTCAACCCAGAGGAATAGCACCCTGCTGAGAAGTCCTTCGAAGTTTTGATCGCTATGTAGAGACCTTCAGCTCCCTCTAAAGACTTTAAAAGGGCCTAAGGTAGAGGTGGGCAAGGAGGGCCACAGCCCTGCACATTTTAGATGCAACCTTCATGAAACACACCCGATTCTACCAATCAAGCTCTCCTTAGTTTGTTTAAAGCTGCCAGAGATTGTACAGAAGCAGGGCTGGTAAAACTAAAAACGGGAGGGACACCGGCCCTCCAGGAATGACTTTGAAGACCCCTGGCCTAAGGTCTGGAGACTGGCAAGGACACTCTTTAATTTTCTTATTCTTTAGCTTTGGCGCTGTGTTTTAGGTCATTGTTGTAATGGATGGTCTTCTTAGTCAGTAGTACAACATGCTCACCTATCTAGAAAAAAGCACTCAAAGCACAAACTTTTACCCAGTTATACGCTTAATCCTTCATATGTTCTTAAGCAAACTTAACAGGCTTGTGCAAAATTTCATTCAAGGCAAGATTTCAGTCCTTGAAAGTGTGGTATGTTACCAATTGTTTTCTTGGTGACTATGGTCTCAGCTGCCTTGAGATCATTGAAAAGATTCTTTCTTGATGTTCTGGGCTGGCTCCCGAGTTTCCCAATGTGAGATCTTTCTATTGACAATTATTTGGCTTCTTTTATGCCTTTAAAACTTTTTTCTAGAATGTTGAATGTTAGTAGTTTACACACTGTTTAGATAAATGTACTACATTTAAAAACAAATTAAAATAAATAACACCATAAACAATATAGCAAGGGATAAATATACCGGTAATCTCTTTGCTACGTCCTTGTGATCATGTGACAAGTTCTTGGCCCCACCCTACTGCTCACATAAACAATGCGTGTCTATTTTGGAATTGTGACCTCTATTGGTAGTATATAAGAGCATAACGTTAAATATTTATAAAATTCATACCAATGCACATAAAGACATGTTGGCTTTTTTTCCCTTGAACTACACACATTCCTCAATGTGCGTCAGACCTCACGCTGCAGGGGCTGATGGGATACGAGGCTGTGTGCTGTGTTGGGCAGCCAGGTCAAGCAGTCTCACTCTTTTGAACTAAGGATAAAGCAACACCGCTGTGAGCCATCAGCTCTTGGCCACTGCTTCTAATAATGCTCACAACCCACAAAACACACACATACTCTCTTTCCCAGTCTCCATGACAACAAGGCTGCGCTTCCACGGTAACCATTGCTTTTGTCTTGAGACTGATAAAAACAGACTTAAAGCACTCCTTACATCACAAACACTCAATTTGCCTGCAGAATCTGATTATATTTCCTATTTTTACTACACTCAACTGTAGATGCCACAAAAATAATTCCATAAGCACATTTCTATTGAAACCAGGTGAACAAGCAAAATATTCTCCAGCGGTAAATATTCAGGGATGAGGTTTCTATTTAATGAGAGAAGCAACACTGGCGGCCTGGAGGGATCAGATCAATAAAGGCTTGTAAAGATGCAATCTACTTTGTAATTATAGTTTAAATGCCCATTTCATGGCAAACTATTCACCGGGGAACAATCACAGCGGGTAAAAAAAACATTACTGAGATCAATGAGGATGTGTGTACATCATATTATTGGAGGTCCGGTAGGGCCATCTTCTTCCACTTATACCTGGTTTATGTGAGCGAATATCATGATGGAACAATTTGCTTGAGAAGCTTGTTCGTGCATTAAGTGAAAGATTTGTGAAGACACGAGTGTAACATCAATTTAATGTACAGCAGTGTGTTGTTTAAAAGCAAGATGCTTACTCTGAAACTTGCGGAGATTGATGAGGCCGTGATCTCGAATGATCCTGAAAAACAATAGCAGACAGATTTTTCTCATTTGTTTCAGGAAGGATTAAAGGCTTGAGAACATTGAGACTAGTTTTACTTGCAGTTACCATCAGCATTTCTCTGCAGTCAGACTGAAGCAGGGTGAATGTGCTAAATAACATAAAAAAACAGCCATTCTCCATGTTGGTGAGCAAGGGTGTGCCGGCACAGTTAGCATTAGCTTAGCATAGATCATTGAATCCCATTAGACCAGCGGAATTTTAGATTGTTTTTAGTTACAGTGTGTTGTAATCAGAATCAGAATTGTGTTTATTGCCATGTAAATGAAGGGGATTCACATTACTAGGAATTTGCCTTAGTGATTGGTGCAAACAAAGAACATATAATAATTTACATGAAAAAAGAAGATAAAATTAAGGTAAATAAACTAAAGTGGAACAGATGGAACCGTGTAATAATGTAACAGTAACAGGTTCCACATGGGTCGGTGAGGTGGTACTAGTGTACAATTAGTGCAATGGGGTAAACAGTGCAAATAGTCATCAATGTGCAGTAACTATACTAAAGTGACCTTATGACGTGATTTATTAATTACGGTTTTAAGAGCAGCAGAAATTGCACATTGATACACTGGGATGTAGTACATTTTCCATTGCAGTTTAGTCTGGAATTCCTACATAATGTAAACTCTAATGTCACATAATGTAAACATTGTGTAAAAACTAAGGCTGTAACAATATATTGTGGCACAGTATATCGTAATACAAAGCTGTCACAATACATATCGTGGAACTACTGGGAAATATCGTCTAGAAGCTGAAGTGTATTTGCTTCTTGGAGTGATTGTGATTCTAATCACTTCTGCAACTTCTTTGCCTCCTCTTCTTGTTTCATGTAATATTTATTAGGGGACAAATATCCTTTACTCATTTTTAAATGAGAAAGATTCAAAAACGATCTCTCTCTATCAATTATACTAAAAAACATAACTTAATGTAAACATTAACACTGCCCTCTAGTGCATGGATGGTATCAAATGCTCTCACTAGATCCTAGCATTCTTAGCTTTGTGGTCCCAAAGCAGTTTAAATTCCAGGGTTTCAATAGTTGGTCAAAATAGTTTTGTAAAATATTGTGACACATATTGTATCGTAGACATAATATTGAGGTATGTATCGTATCGTGAGCAGAGTGTACCATTACACCCCTAGTAAAAACATAGAATGTAACTCATTTTTAAATTACTATAAGCTGTGCTAAGCATATAACCAGATCAAGTGTTTCTAAGATGGTAAAAACTACTTTAAAGCACAAGTGGTTAATGAGCATTTAACTGGTAGTACTACATAATTTCAAGCAAAATATGAATGTTTCCAACTAATAAACACACATGGAATGTATTATGGATGTTTTAATAGACAATAAATGCACATTAATCTGTATTTCAAATGTACTGAACTCTATTACAATTTCGGGATGCTCTTCAATAAGAGTGTTTTGATCAAAAGTGTCCACTGGTCTTAACAAGAACAACTAAAAACCATCTCTCTGGCTTCTATTCACCTCGCAGTCTTCTCATCCAGTGGGGGGGGGGGGGGTTAAGCATAAAGTAATCTGAGTACCCAGAAAAAGTGCTAAGAATAAAGAAATAAAGAAACTTCAACCAGGTTACATTCGATTATATCGGACTGGATGAAATGGGTGAATAAAAAAGAATCCTCCTGGGATAAAAAAGTAACGGCAAAATAAAACATATATACAACAAATTTTACATCTGTGCATCAAATCATTTTTGAAAAAGCATTTACCTGACCCATACATCAAGACATATTTAACACAGAAACATCTGAGGGCTGTGTGATATTAAAAGCGTCTGATGTTGGCACATGTCTGGAGTGCTCGGTGCTCTGCAGGGGATCTCAGACGACAGCTGCAGCTCCACACACACCGCACAGGGCAGCCAGGGTTCATTAGTGCTGATTTACACTCCACTACTGTCACTGTTGCCACTAGAGCTGTTTGTTTATGCTAGTGCAATCCTCCAGGCGGATCAGTTGCTATGGATCAGGTCACATTATAATGAACCAGTTCATATGAGTGTTGAAGGCATGAGCGATAATGTGAATCAATGCTGGTGTTTTCAAAACAAATATTCTTTGTTCATAGATATAACAGACCGTCAAATCATCCGGAAACAGATAAATAGATAAGTGTCTCCATCTAGTGTTTAATATGAGGTGGAACATGTTTTTGTACTTACTTTTTTCTCCTCTGTCTTTCTTTCAGCCTGGAGTGATAAATATCCACAACTGCAACTTTCAGGGCTAGAAAGCAGGATCATTCATCAAATAGTCATTTTCATCAGTATTCATTAACATGAATCATGTCGTTCAAGAAAATAGCATTTTATAACAAACATACCACACAGTACAAATGTACTCAAAATGAATAAACTTGATTGCATGCATTTTAAAGTGCCACATCATCAAGGCACTGTATCATTCTGTAGGGTATACTGTGCTTCAATTAAGGTTTGGGTTTAGGGTAAATCTGTCGGTAGGCAATATTTCACTGGAGGGCTGTTGAGTTCTGAATATGCCCTGAGTGCATTGGAATGCATGCAAGGGGTGGATTGTGTGGGCTGTCTGGATCGTGTACTGACAAGGTAAAAATGAAAGAAAAAAACACTTCCCATCAATAAAATGAGAGAACTGAGGTAGACATATTTTAATTAGAGTGTTTTCTTACCATGAAGAATATCAGAGTCGTCATCAACAAAGTCTATATCTTTCAAATCCCATTCGGCGTAATTGTCAAACTCCTAATTTAAAAGACAAAATGTGAAGTTGACATTGTTAAGGTAATTAAATACGGTACTTTTATTTATTCTCAAAAAGTACATAGATGACATGTTGAACTTAACGCTAATAACCTGACGAATAAAAATAAAAAGACTATACACAGTCATTTCAGAGATCCAATGTGTACTTTTGAAATAACCAAAACAAACTCATTCAAAAAGAGTCTTGTCCGTATTTTAAGAGATCTGCCACACGCATAAGTAGCTGCATTTCCATTTTGAAAGTGTGCACAAAAAATGCGCACAACTGAGTAGCATAAAGTTTTTTTCAGAAAAGAAAAAAAATGTGCATAAAATTCAATGGCAAAGTATTTACTGAATAAATCCCAATGTAATGGTAATGTATTTCTCTGTCAGAACTGGGGCGTGATGGGGCATCCCAACGTTTGTCATCAGTGGTTCGTGATTATCACCTGCCAGAATTGCCGTGACTGGCTGCGTGCTAAAAGAACTGCTATTACGTTTCCTCTATGTTTTCGAAGAGGCATTATATTAACAGTCCCTCCCCACATCGTCATACACACACCCTTTACTGCTCATTGGCTACATGTTTGCTTTGGTAGTGGGAAGAACTTGTGATGTGCTGTACCTTTGAACGGGCATTTAAAATAAGACATTATAACTTTTATGACTTTTTAGAAATCTTCATCAATTTCTGCCATTGTTAACTAATTAAAACTGTATAGACAAAAATTGTTTGAGATATTAAAGTGATTTTTTTTCTTGGCATCGTAAATAACACTAGAAGTCCTACTGTGGCTTGTGTAATGACTTGTACAATGTCTGAAGACTTCTATTTTGTCCACACATGCAGTCGGTTATTGTGGATATTAAACAAAAACTCACCTTTTGAGATTTTATAGAACAATCAGCCATTATATGAGAAACATTATTTTCCTAATATATTGATTAGCCAAAGATTTATCCTTGCATTAGAGCAATCTGTTAATATGACTGGTCTTTTTTTGGTTTGTGAAGTTTGTGCAGTCAGCAGAGTCCATGTGCGCATCTGGTAAAATATTCATGTGTGCCAGAGAAGATTATGTTTTCCTCAAAATGTGAGGATGATGCTGACAAAGTTGCAGTGAACAGAATTGCAAAAAAATACCACTTAAGGTTTTTACAATTCAGAGAAATAAAATATATAGCACTAACCCCAACGTTTTTAGACTACGCTCTATTAGAAATCTGACCTCCATGAAATCAGCTCGAGCCGGCATGTATCCAGCCATGTCTCTGGACATCTGAGAGTCGAAAGTTGGCCGTGGAGGATCATCAGTGGCTAAAACAGACACATCAAGATAGCCGATATGGTGACAAGAAATAAAAATGGTGACCTACATGGGATGACAATAGATTTTTGTAGAACGCTACAACAAAAATAATCTGAGTACATTAAGTATTTATGTTATTCATCCAGCATCTTTAATGGTCAAAGACAGGGGTGCTCACACTTTTTCAGCTTGCGAGCTACTTTTAAAATGACCAAGTCAAAGTGATCTACCCGCTACAAAAATGTAAAACATCAATCAACAAACAATTATTTTCAACTCAACACACATAATAATTAACTATTTACATTTTTTGTAATAACCTGAGTTTAATTCGTCCGGACAGTAGCTGCTGACAGCCAGCCTCAAGCACACTTCCAAATGTTCCTCAGTCATTGTGGAACAGTATTTGGACTTAATGATTTTTATGTAGGACTTGATGATTTACTTGGTCCAGCTCCTTCACTCATTTTGGTGACCATAAACTAAAGCATGGGCAAAAAATCTGACGTAATACGCTGATTAGCTTAGCACTTAGCATCGTTGTTTATGCATGAGCGGTGACGTAAAGGTCAAAATTCAGTTGTCATCTGACTGGTTGCCCTGTACATCGTTCACATTGTTCACACTGCACATTGTTTCAATTTCACGCCGTGATCGACCAGTAGCACCTCCGGTCGATTGCGATCGACGCAATGAGCACCCCTGTTCTACCACAATGAAAAATTTTACCAGAAGATCCAGAAAAGCACTTTTATTTTAAAAGGAGCTATATCTTAAAAAGTAAACCTGACTAAAAGGGGTATATAATTAAACAGTGAAGTGGCTTGTTTGTGCTTCTCACTCACGCTTGAAGGGAATGGCCGTGTCTGCTGTCCGGGACAGATGATCCTCCATCTGTCTGAGGCTCAGCAGCGTAGAGGAGAACAGAGGGTTGTTGATGAAGTTCTTCATGTAGTGACCTTCACACTCTTCTTTAGTCTTGGTGCGCATCTGATAAGCCACATCTTGCCTAAAGAGCATTAGCAGAGATACAATGATATTATCAGTAAAGTACGTAATGGCATTCCTAACATTTAGATTTGGAACACAAAGGAAAATTGGAATTTACTTTTTCAATGGAAAATTATTTTTCCAGCATATTTTATGTAGTATTTTTGTTGCAGTTTTATTTAAATTTACACTAGCAAGAAATTCAATGACAAAAAGCCAAATGTTTTTAGTATAGATTTTTTTGAATCTGTTGATTTTTGGTTGAAATCTATTTTATCATTAAAAAATGTAAAATAGGAAAATCAATAAGGTAAAAATAATTACATGCATCACTAATAGAAGTTTTTTTCTTTGCAAAAACTGCAACCAATCAGCAATAAGGGACCTGGGTTAAAGAACCACAGACATATATGTGTTGCCAGACTTCAGAATTAACGCAGGCCCTTATGATTTTTAAGGATGTTTTTGTGAATGGAAATATTAGCTCCCAGAAGTCTCCTACCCTGTGTTTAATAAAAGTCTGTGGAACCTTTAGGACGTGGAGAACTGAACCAGCTCTATACACTCTCAAGGGCTCATGGGTATTTGCACAACCAGTCCAAATGTGGTTTATGGACCCAGAGAAGAAATTCAACTCATGCCCCTTCTAGAGGATCTTAGACACATAGGGTCTTAGACTCAGGGAGTGTTTGGGTCTCTGTACGATCAGAGCAGGAGTTTGTTTCCTGTGCATTTGAGACTTTGCCAGTTCTGTTCAGTATTTTAATTGGAAGAATTTGCGGAAACAACTATATTGCACACAGATTTCTGATAGCTTATATTGTTGTGGGTTTCAAATATTGGAACACTGAGGAAGGAGGGTGCCCACCTGACAACAGTTACAAATCTCATCCTGTTTCACAACTCCACACCAATGGTTACTATCAAGTTCCAACTAAACAGCTGAAACATTTAGTTTGATTTACTTCTCTAATTTAAATGTAGAAATTGCATATTATTTGAAGTTAATTAAAAAGCAGACACACTGACCAATTTCCAAAACCACAGTCCATGACTGCCTCCAGTAGAGCCATTTCCTCTTGCGCGGTCCAGCCTGGCTCCAGTACAGGAAAATCTGATGTCTGGTAGAAGATAGAGTCGATTGAATGCATCACTTTCACAAACAAGACAAAGTTACGAGACACTAAAATAATATGAACATTTATGTTACCTATGGAATTAAGCTTTTCTCATACATAACACATTACATAACACAAAAAAGAAACTACAACATTCATCCTAAATATAAAAGATGAAAGTTCTACTGTGGAATATGTTCTGATCTGTTTAAAAGCGTTTATCAAAACTTTACCATAATTTCATATTTGTGGTCACTCTGGTGTTTTTTATACTCATATCCTCTGGTAAAGCACTGCAAAAAATGCACAAAATCAGGTTTTATTAAACAAAAAAAACTCACAATCGGAGTAAATAATTTTTTCTTGGATCAAGAGTAACCCACCTGAAGACAGAGGAGGAACGGTGACGGTCCACATTCAGCACATTTGATGTACGGCTCCACGAGATATGAAGAACATCCTCGACAAGGCGGCTTATCGAAAGGGTCATCTGATGAAACAGAGACATTGGCTGTATTCTCACATGAACCATGAACAGACATCCACTGAAGGGTACTGTAAAAAAAATAAACCTCTACAAAAAAGATTGTTTTTTTTATTATAAAAACCACAAGAATTCCTTTTTTCTTTTTCTCCTAAATAAATAACCAAAAATTCAGTTTCCTGTAACATCCTGAAAGTTTTTTGTATTTTCACACAACCTAGTTTGTGCGGTCACATAGCAGAGTAACGTTAACGTTAAATATACGTTACAGGTATGAGCCAGCGTTACAGGTAATTTTACAACAACACGGCTGATTAAAAACAAAACAAAACAAACAAACAAACACAAACTTACTTCCGAAAGGAGCCAGTCGATCCATGCTGCAGATGGGGAAGGGACTAATGAGCAGATAAGCAGAGATGTCCCCTTCTTTGCTTTCGCAAAGTGTGATATGTAATTTCGCAGAGCTTCTGAGCACTTTATATCATTTTTGAAGATTAAACTCGAAATGTATGGCTGTCCATACATAAAAGAAAGCATTAAATATTTAATGCTTTGTTTAATACGTTATTGGAAATGTAAACAGTGTTGTTGATCTGTGTCGATCAGCTCAGATGAGAGGAAGTGACGCATTTTCACAGCGCCCCCAGCGGCTCCGAGATATATTTTTTTTTAATTGCAACATATTAAAATATTTACATGAAAAATATCAGCGACGAATCTTCAACAAAATGACCTAAGTACAAAGACTTTTAAATTAGCAAACTAGTATGACAATATAGCAAATAACCTTCAGGATTTAAAAAAAGAATGATTTATAAAATAATAATAATAATAATAATAATAATAATAATAAAACTACTAGGGGAGATGTTCTGTTGTTTCTAAATTAGATTTACAAAAATAACAATTTTCTACTACAAATTTAAATCGTTTTTTTAATTAATTAATTAATTAATTCATCCATTCATTAATTTTCCAACCCGCTTATTCCCTTTTTGGGATCAGGGGGGACTGCCGGTGCCTGTCTCCATAATATAAAATATTAAAATAACTTTTATACACAAAGTAATAAAATAGATTTTTATAAAATGAAAAGCACGCTACATTTTTTAAATAAAGTAAGCGCAATAAGGCTACAGAAATTAAAATATTTTACAGAGACGCTTTCTTGCCACAAGGTGGTGATCTGTGTCAATATATGAATAATATCTTTTAGCTTTTTAGAAGGAGGAGGAGTGCAAATGATAATCTTCACAGGTCACAGCAAATATACACAAAGATAAAATCAGACGTGAACGTTAATTCATCAAAACACAAAGAATCTCATCCTTGTAGAGCAGAACGGTTCTCTCGGTACATTGTGTCTTCCATCCACTAGAGAGCGATAGAGAAAAGGCACAGTTCAGCTCCTAAGCGAAGCTGGGCGATCCCCTTCTTTCTCAGGGATGGGTTACAGGTTATTGCATCTGAGTCTTCTTGAATGCACTTAGAGTCTTCCTCCCGAGAGGCTCACAGTACATGGTACTGTATTCTATATGCGGAATTAAAACTGCTTTTGAAGGATGAAGGTCTGCTTTAGGGCACAAACCTTTACTTGTATCTGATGCAGGGAGGTGATCACCAGATCCCTTGGGTTTCATTAAACCTGAGTTGTCTTAGAGGATTAGGGGACCATTTAGCACATAAGTAAACCACTTAAGCCCTGCAATTGATCCGCCTCTTGCCCAATGTGCTCTGAAGATAGGCACCGGAAGACCCCCGTGACCCCAAAAAAGGGTAATGAGCGGTTTGGAAAATGAATGAATGTATACCATTTAAAAAGCCTATGGAACTTTTACAGATGAAAGCATGGGCTCTATATCAGAATTGTGTGTAAATTGGTCGGAACATGGTTGTCTTCAATACAGTGAAACTTATACTCTCTAGATGACACAGAATCAATATTCCGAATAACAGCCCCATGTATTACCCACAGGGGACGTGCTAACAAAGCAACAATGCAGAGCTCTTGCGGAGAGACACGTGGAGGCCTGTGCACCAGGCAGACCCTTTGGGCCTCGGAGCAGAGCGTCTGACCCCTCTTGTGACTGCAAAGGGTATTATCGACATGGACCAGTGGGGTTCTGGCTCTTTTTGTTGTCATTAAAAAGCGTAATCAAAATTCTACCCCCATCACTAGCCCTTTTTCAGAAAGCTCGCACCCCTCATAATTTTATTTTCTAACACACCCACCCCCTCAACCCAACAGCCCCAAGTGCCGGCACAGACTATGGGGGGCCCCATAGATGAAAAGAGAGCATCTGTTATATGACTCCATGAGCACTCCAATAAAAACAGAGGCCTTTTAAGTGGAATGCTATAGATTACCTCCTTTTATGTGGAATCGAGTTGGATTTTTCACCAAATATAATTGTTCAACAACTTACTTCAATAACAGATTTTTTGCACCTGAAAATGTATTTTCTCAATGCATCAATTTAACGAATGAGCTCATTATTTATATTCATATTTAGATTTAAAAAAAATACATATATATAAAGATATGTGAACCCTTAGCATAAATAAATATGTCTCATTTTAGATTACAAACAACCTTTGCTGTTAATGTTGAGTTGTAGAGCAGTCAAATCACAGTTTTCCCATGTTACCTAATGATGCTGTGAAGCAATACATCACCTCATCTTTCTAAAGGGCCTGTTGAGCCGCCCTGCATCATTAGGCTCATCAGTTAGAGTCGTGCATCCAAGAATAACAACTGCATCATGAAGCACATTCAGCTTCAAACAGCACAACATGGAACTGTGTGTGTTAGAGAGAGAGAGAGAGAGAGAGAGAGAGAGAGGGGTGATCATATGTTATCTTTGGTCATATTCCACTCACCTCTGTGCCTCATTTGTTCCCTGCAGCAATGATGCGTAATACAGCTATGACATCACTATTGCATGGGCACTTTAAGCCAAGTTGATGGATGAGAGCATTGAGGACCTGATGCCAAACTTTCTGATGTTATTCAGCCAAATTTATGTCCCTTTAATCAAATTAATTCTCCATTGTTTACATCCAAATAAAAAGGGCAAATGAAAAGTGATGACAAGCAACTTTCTTCAGCTGATTTCAGATAAAAAAGAGATAATACACATATTTACTAGGGATGCACCGAAATGCAAAATAAAGAAAAATAATTGCAAATATATTGCAACTTTGCTGTTCTCATCTGAAACTTTGAAGTGCTTCCAAACTGCCGACATACTCCGTGTTTGATGCGTAACAACAGTGTGAACGAGACCGTAGGATGGGAGAGGCGTGGAAACTATTTCGTTGCCGAAACCAATGAGGCTATTTTGGCCGAAAAGTTTTGGCAGCCGAAATTTCTGTGCACCCTGAATTTTTACCAATAAAATTCCAAAAAATGCACATATCTAACATTCAAACCTTGGAAGTTTATATTGAGAGCAACCTGACATTCATGAATCCTATTTCATATGTTACTGAAACCTCATCCTTCCACCTCTGAAACACTGCATAGAAACAGAACATAATATCTACAGCAGATACAAGTCAGCACATGAATTCAAAACCTCCACAATATAATGTTTTGATGCTATATATAGAGATATCTAAACTGACCATTGGGGGGGGGGGCGATAGCAGTGCTTTTGTTTCAGTCAGCCAGCTTCCATGTGAGATATTGTGTTGTATAAAATATTTTTAACAGTTTAGCTCCAGCCTAGATGATTATTTTAAAACCATACTTTTAGACGAGGTTTAATATTTTTTCACCTGTAGACATAGCACTGATTCCAGCTTTGCAAAAAATGGGCTGTACATTGTCATGTCGATGTTAGAATTGTACTATTAGATCATATCCTGGATTGCTTTTAGTTGCTCCTAAGATCTTCTAGCTCCAAAACTCCTTGAGACAGTTTGGAATTCAGATACACTCTCCAAGTTTAAAGCTGGACTAAATCACATTTTTCAATGAATATACAATGATTTTCAATGAAATATGTACAAGCTTTCATTCTGTGACGAAGCAGTTGCAGAACTTGCTTTCTTTGTTTATTCATCAGTAGTTTGAGGTTTACCTGATCACTTTTTTCTCTGTAATTTTTGTTAATGGTTTCCAAAACAGACGAAAACATGTTACTCATGAAACACTTGAAGGTAACTGAAGAATATTCGTCCCTGCATTCAGATGCTGATCCTTGGTTTTGCACTTAAATGCTCCAGTCAGTTTTACCTACATTTTAAACAGAGCAAAGTCACACTGTTGCAACTTTCAACAAATCTGCATCCTGCTTGACTGCAGGAATTAAAGTCCAGTCACTGAAGGGGTCAAGAAGGAAAAAAAATGTAATGTAGACTCTGTGTAAAGTTGTGAAAAGTAATTGTTACCTCCACCCATCACAACATGCCAGAAATAAACTCATTTCACAACACACTCCACTGCTAAGAATCTCACCATTTAATACACTTTTGGATCATTTTATTTCAATTCACCAATTGCTTTTTACATAATGGCACAAACCTTTTGTTCTTGCTGAAGCTTTGGAAAATGGCAGCAGATTACACAGTGTACTGGTACACAGCCACTGAAGGAAAATGCCTTTGCCAATTGTTCATTTCAGGATTGCTGAGAATGAGATTCTTCTGAGTGCATCATCACCTGCTGCACAGCCATTGAGAGTCCATCTGCCTCATTCAGAAGCCAAAAATGCCAAAAAAAAAACAAAAGATCTGCTTTTTACTCAAGACTTTTCTTTATATTCACTTTTTAACGTCATTTAACCTTTATATATTTGTACCTGTTTTTGAACATTCCCTAAGAGAGCATACATAAACCAAAACATTGATGTCCAAACTTGAAACAATCTTTAGAAAGGAAAATCCTGTAAAAAAAGCACATTTTTGTCAAGTTTATGTCAAGTTCTGATTAAAATTTTCACTAAGCAGAAAGAAAAATGTGTTTACCTTGAATTGTGTTTTAATTTCTTCGTACGTTCTTTGGCCTAAAGAGATCAAAGGTTCTCAACACATGCAAACATAGAAATGCACAACACAAAAAAATGTTTCTATAATTAAATATAACATCACTTGGGTTCATAACATGCATTTTCTATTCTATGTAGCGGCAGATTACAGGAGACATCATTGATTTGAAATGACCCTTAAAATTGTCCTTTTATTAAATTTATCAATCATTTATTCATTCATTCATTTTCCAACCCGCTTATTCCCTTTCGAGGTCACAGGGATCTATCTCCAGTGCATATTGGGCAAGAGGCAGGGGTACACCCTGGACAGGTTGCCAGTCTATCGCAGGGCAACATTCACTCACACATTTACACCTAAGGGGTGTGTTTTGGGGGATTGTGGGAGAAACCTGGAGTTCCACGCAAGGACGGGGAAAACATGCCAACTCCTTCCAGGAAGGTCACTGGAAAGCCTACAAACCGACAACCTTCTTTAAATCAATGTTTCTTAATGTATTTACTATACGTCCCAAAGCTACAAATATAGAGGAAACACTGATACACTGAGAACTATTAGAGCAATCCAAGTATATAAACAGAAATGTTTTCTATTTATTGTGTTGTTGCATCTTTTAGCGGTTACTGTGTGCCACACAATCTTCATATTGTTATTGTTTTCATAAATCAGTGGTATCCTAACCCCTTTGATGTCTACACGTCTCAAGTTTTCTGGAAGCTGTGTGTATCATGTTCCTCTCTGAACACATGGCAAATCTCACATGCAGAACACAGATCAGTGGGTCTATACTACAAATATAAACGGGTGTGTGTTTGACCTTGTCAGCTGAGGAGGTCAGATTTCCTCTTTGCCTAGTTGTGTGTGTGTGTGAACGTGTGTGTGTTCAAGCAGGTCAGCATCAGTGTGTGAGGAATGCACGTTTCCCACACTGAGCGCAGCACTTTCTCATGCACTGTGTAAAAACATGTGTCATACCCCAGCAAAGAGACCGGAAATACCGCTGCGCTCCAGGGCCTCTGGTGCTGCCAAAGATTTGCGAATTGACCGGAGGCCTGAGACAGATGAGAAATACAGATACAAAGCTGAAAAAAACTGTGGAGATAGCATGAGCTTGATCTGCTGATGAGGGCACATCTAGACCGACCTGCACAGCCTCTAGCGCTAGCTAACACAAAGACCCCCGCATTTTGTGGCTCATGGCAGAACTACTCTGCCAAAACACTGTCACTGCGTATCAGCCGCTGCGTCTGTGATCGTTCACACTTACCCACATTCCCACACACATGCTCTGGAAAGCTGGGAGAGTCAGACTGGCTGAGACTGAGGCTCTGCCCAGACATCACAGGCTTTCTCGAAATAACCTGCACCAACTAGCCATCCATTCACTGCAAGATACGAGTTGTAAATAGTGATTACGATGGTAAGATTAAACAGAAAAAAAATTTTTCACAACGGTTTATTCACGAGCTAGAATTGCCAGTTCTTGCTTCATAGTAACTAGCGTGCCCTTCTTTGAGTAGCTTAGTGTATCCCACCTTAGCAATGTGAATGGAAGCCGCCAACAAATCAAGTTGTCAAAATTGATTGCTACTAATTTTAAAATCAATGGTGTTATTAATAGAAGCAACTTTTTTTTTCTAGCTTTGCACTCAGCAGAGACAGACATCTCCGCCTGCTTTTTCTCCACCACTGTAATCTGACGTGCCATGAGTACAGCGCCGTCTGGCTGCAGGAAAATGTCGGCTTCCCTGGACCCCTACCTCATCCTGCGATGTTCTCTTCCTGTATTTGTCTATATGTTGATTGCTCTCTTCCTGTATTTGTCTATGTGCTTGATTGCAATGGCTTTTTTTATCCTACTCCAACTGCCCTATAAAGGACAGTGCAGAAAAGACTATTTTTTGTGCTACTTTACCTAATGTGTATCCATTTCTCTGTTTCTCTCTTAAATATTACCTCTCAACACTGACCTGTCCTCACCCTGTCTATATCTGTGGCCAGAGGGGTCCCATTTCGCTACATGTAACAGTGTATGTGACAAATGAAGGTTTCTCATCATCATCATCATCATCATCATCATCATCATCATCATCATCAACTGCTAGGAACATTAAAAAACCACATACGGGGACACAGTGGGGTCAGTGACACAGAGATTGTCATTTTTCTGCAGTCAAGTGCCACAGATCTCCAAACTCCATGAGGATCAGATCAAGTACAGTGTGAAAAGAGCTCCATGGATTTTCATTCTAACCAGCGGCGTCCAACCCATACATCACCAAAGCATCAGATACAATGTTGTAAAACACCTCACCACAGTACTTTAGGACAGTGTAGATGTGTTTTCTGAAATTCTATATTGTATATATGCTTCTTTGTTGAGAGTCTGGGTTTGATTGTTACCAGGAGAACAAAGTTTGCCTGACTACATTGTGCCAGTTTTTTGGCGGAGGGGGATTATGGTCTGAAAAGTCCATTATTTGTTCAGCTGGACTTTTCCCCTTGGTTCCAGTGAAAGGAACTCTTCAACATACAATATTGGACACACTCCCTACTTTGGGTTCCAGCATCACTGTGTCTCAGTGAACAAAGCAGGGTCTATAAAGATGGAAGAGTGTAAAGCAAGCAAGTCCAGAACTCAACTTGATAGAAAATGATAAACACACATTTTATTTAAAGTGGCCTTTCAAGTTATTTAAGGTCCAGGTACAAATTAAAGGCATTCAATATTACAAGTAAAACATAAAAATAATAGTACTCCCCATTCTGAACCTGATTTCCTCATGTCTTATTCTACAGATATTCTGGTACAACCTTCCTGAAGAGAATCTGCACATGCAAATCACAACAAGCTCATAATCCACAACTCGTCTTATCAGCAAGCCATGTCTTTCCATATGTGCAATGTTTACATTTTGAGTTGTTTTCAATTTTTAGGAATTTTACATTTTGAAATTTTTAAAACAAGAACTTAAACTAACATCCCCTGAAATGGCTTGTCTAATTTCAAATGTTTTGTACAGAATACAGAACATGTTTATGTTAAATGTTAAAACAGAAATACTGTTTTAAACTTTTGGATTGATTGGAATGTTACACTGCAAATTGTAACATTTCTTTAAAATATTTTATCGAAAAAACAAAACACACTTATAGTGATCAAAAGGGGGATGTAAAGGTCATGTGTAAACATGAAACAGTTATTGTATAGCATGTTGTAATATACCTCGCATCAGGATGTTTCTAATATTCAGTAATTTAAAGCATACAAAGTGGACTTGAACAGAGATATTTAGCTATTGTGTTGTTTAAGGGATGATGTAACATGAACAAACAAGAAGAACAATTAGACAAGTACTATTTGAACCGTAATCAACTTTACCCTGGTGCTAAATCAAAGACAAATGTTCTCTAGCCACCTGCCACAGAGAAAGTGCAAATAATAAGAGATGCTGAAAGTCCGACTGTGCAGAGTGAAGCTCATTATTCAATTGCTAGACAGCTAAAAGGTCTTGACCCTTGAACCTCTCACTTTCTTGCACACAGCAGTCTCAACTATTGGCCTAAAAAGAACTTGCTTCAGATTTAGCCAAGTGTCCTGGGAAAGAGAGCTCTGACCTGAGAACTGAAGGCAGATGAGACAGCTGTCTGAGCTGCCTGTCTCTGTCTCTAGTTCTGGGATTTGTCCTTGTTAACAAACTGCTGGCAGTCGATGGTCCAAGCGAACACAAAGATCAATGCCCTCCTTGGCCCAAAAGATCAGACAGCGTGTCGCCTTCAGTTCAAATATCCCTTTGCCCTGATGATGTCCCAATGAGCACTCTTCAATTGAGCCGAGCAGCTAATGAAGTCTTTAGAGGACAAATCAAATCTTCCCAATGTAAATAAGAGGAGGAATTCTCAAATCTGGATTTTTCTACAACAACTGAAACACTTCTTTTTATCACTTTGTCTTTCTTTTTTTTGTCATTGTTTGACTAAGTTAGACTTGAGTTTGAAGATGGACACTTTGTTAAAATAAACAAATAAACATGAATTCATCTGGTTGTTTGCAGTATGGTTAGAATATCCCTCAGATAAGATATTTCCTACTATAGGCCTTTTAGATTCAACCAGAGGCCGGACCAAGTCACTACTTCACAAGCCAAGTCCCAAGTCAAGTCAAATATCGGAAAATTAGAATTTCATGTATTTTACAAAAAAAAACAGGCAATAATAGATAACTTTATTAATAGATCAATTATAATAGATAGTTTTAACCAGCTGCGCAAATGTAATGTAAATGTATTTTAAATCTAAAAAAACAAACAAACAAAAACACCTGATATTTAAATGTTCATGTAAAGGAAATGTCTGCTGTTAAAATCTTTTGAGCCAATGGAACTCAAGCAAAACAATTTAACATCTAAAATGTAGAAACCCCCTTGAATACCTTGAATGTGGATTTGATTCCTTAAGGAAACAGTTCAGTCATGTGCACATCACTAAAATGATGTGGGGGCAGCCAAATCATGTGATTCAAGTCCACACCTCTGGATTCAACGATCAAAAACAACCAAGTTTTGATTGAAACCTATATTAGCATGTGGATGACACATTGAAGAAGTTCATTGAGGCCACACACATAATAAAAACTGAATTGAACCTGGTGTGTTACATTTTGTTCAGGTTCTTCACTTCAACAGGTTCCACCTTTCGAATGCTCAGTCTCACAAGTTCATCTGTCAATGCAGACAATCAGTATTGGCACCCATAATGGCTTGCCAGTCACTGTTGCTCTGCTGCAGGCTGTGGAGTCAGCTGAGGGGTAAATTCGGGTGAGAAACCTGGCATGACATCCTGTGACAGTGACAGGAAACACGTGGAGCACATGTCCCGAATACATCAGCTCCACTTTCTTCTTCCCTGCTCGCTTCAGACTTGAGCTGTCATGCGTCACAAACACGGGCAATGATTCCATCCCAGGAGTCTTCGAGAAAGCGTTCCTCTGGCAACAACAGTGTGACAGCATCCACATGATTCAGCAACACACACAAAAAAACATTACAACAGCTAATATTCTAAACATTAACACTACAGTTTTTATTTTTAAAGCACTCCTTCTCCCTTTTATCATTTGGGAAAGTTTCAGATCAAAGTGATTGAATTCAAATACTGTATTGATATCAATCTTTCCTATTTAAAACTTATTGATTTTTATGGGGATAGAGCTTTTAGCTGAGCATAATGTAGATCATTGAATCTGATTAGTATTTTGGTTAAAAAAGTTTCCATATTTTCCATTTAAAACTTGACTCCTTTAGAGTTATAATAGTTATAACAGTTGCAGGAAATGTATATTTTGTATGTTGTTTACATGGTTGGATGACTATTAATAGTTCTAGACTTGACCATTAAGAGTTCTTGTCTAGCAATAGTTCATTGACCAATAAGCAGGAATGGAGTATAAACTCTAATAGTATCAGCCAACAAAATTTCAACATTTTACAACACAGTGGCCATTAACCATATCCTAATCGTAACCATGTGTTTCTACTGAAAGCACAGAATCTTCCCAAAGAAAAAAGGCAACCAAACAGTGATTTTAAGGTTTGTTTAAAGCTGCTGTGGATAACGTGCTGATGGAAAACAGAGAACACGTGTCCCTGGCTCCGGAAACATTAGCCAATCTTTTGTTATACACAACCTTTGGCTCAAACGGGGGGGAAATTCAATATGGTTTTTGACAGATTTACATGTACCACTTTGCTGACTCAAGAGGGAACAATATGAGCACAAGCCAAAAGTGAGTTCACCGGTATTTCAGTTCCATAAATGAAATCATAGCTTTTTCCATCTCTCATCCAGTATTGAAAAGAAGCTTAGCATCTACTGCAATCCCTGAAAGGACTTAATAGCTCTGACAACCCATGTCAACATTTACATGATAAAAGATTATTTATGCCTTTTGTTCTGGAAAAGTACTTGCGATATTGTCTGCGAGTGATGAAATTTGGAATCTGACGTAATTCTGTTCAATCCTGATGTAGATTGAGATGCACAGGGCTCTGTGTCTTAAATAATTCTTCTTCTATGTTTGTTTTGGGCTGCACAGTGGCACAGTGGGTAGCACTGTGGCCTTCCAGTTAGAAGACTGTCAGTTCAATGCTTGCCAGTGACCTTCCTGGAAGGACATTGCATGTTCTCCCCATGCTTGAGTGGGTTTCCTCCGGGTACTCCAGTTTCCCCCACAATCCCAAAAACATACGGTTAGGTTAATTGAATAATCTAAGTTCCCCTTAGGTGTAAATGTGTGAGTGAATGTTGCCCTGCGATGGACTGGCGACCTGTCCAGGGTGTACCCCTGCCTCTTGCACAATGTACACTGGAGATAGGCACTGGCAGACTCCCGTGAATAAATGTTTTAAATATACTCTAACTTAAAGATAATTTGAGCATCAAAAGTGGTATTCTATCTCTGCATGATGGCAAGCGTACAACACTTTAAACACTCCTATCAACTTTCAAACATGTTTCAAGATCATGCTTTTTTTAGTTTCTCAGTCTAGATTGGACTGCTAACAAAGACTCTAACGCTAGCAGATTTAGCTTGTTTTAGTCACAGATTAGAGACAGATTTTTAAAGACAACCTTAAAACAAATGTTTACTTTTTCACCCAAGATAAAGTGCAAAAGAAAAAATATGTAGAATTATATTGTCTGAGATTAGGAACAGGAAGTTACATCACAACCGGAAGTTACAAGTTGCTTTAGTAAGGCAGAACAACTAGACACTGTCTCTGCAAATGCTCTGCAAAACAAACATCTGGCTTTTTCAGGGTCTCTTTCCATTTGTCTCTCATACAGCATTTTATTTAGCTGTTAGCATCTTCAGTGTTTAAAGCTAAATAAAGCAGCGTTTTCTTAAAGCTTGCTTCCAGAGTTGTCTGTAATGGGTTATGGATTACGATTCATTAACAAAGGCTATGTATTTAATAATGCACAGTATACAAGCCCAGGTAAAATTACAGTTATAGACTGGTTCGGCCAGAAATCTTCTGCTCTACTTACGCTAGAGATGCTAGAGCTAATGGCATATTTCCTGACTTCATTTCCCAGCACCCCTTGCACATATCCAGTAACAAGCTACAAATCTAAAATATTTAACCTCTGAAAAAAGTAAGACTGTAACTTTTAGTGGTGGTTGAGGGTGGACGGAGGTAAGATTCTCTGAAACATTAGATTAGCTGATTGCCTCTACAGAGGCAGGGCTAAGCAATGTAACCGTTTTTATGGGTTACTTTTTCTTGCTTAGTCTGTTTACTGTCTAAGCTAAGCTTTTTGATAATGTAGCAGTCTACCCTTGATCTCCATTTGCATTATTGTTTATGCTTCTGAATTTTGTCTTCATTCTTGTTTTCTAACATTTTTAAGTAAACTTGGTGTAAAGCCCCTAAGGTTTCTTTCAGTAAAGATACCCCAAGGTATCTTTCAGTAAATCCCCAAATGGCATTCATATTCTTCAAAATATAAAGTAGTGCAAGATTCCAGTTTAACAATTCCAGTCTTTACCAAGCCTCTATTCCTCTCTCAATCATGAAAATGTGAAATACAAACGTTTATTTATGGAACTAGTGGCACGGTTCAAAAGGCAGCTGGTGTGCTGTGTAACACGTTGCCAGCAGCCTTCCAGTTATATGCCTCTCCTCCTATGATTTATAGCAAAGGACTGCAGACAAAAGACTGTACCTCTTACACACATCTTGTACAGTTGTAAAACAATAAGTTCTACTATTGCTTCAGGAAATAAATGTCACAAAAACAACCTGTCGAATTCCCCATCAAGGTTTATCTTTGTCCTCTATTGAGGAATTAAAACATAGGCTGTGATTTGCTGGATCCTAGAGTTTGTTGATACAATGAAAGGCATTATGAAATATTTGATCACCTTGACTGGGGACCACATGCAGAGAGGTGTGCAGCTGTGGTGTGCCCCACTGAGTGGCTAGACAGAAAATCCAGCTCTTGTCTGGACTATAGGTTCTCCGTAATCCAATGGTACGACCGGGAACAGACTAGTTTAATAAAAGCTACTTGTAAACGAGAAAAGCATGACATGAGATCTCTTTATTACTGCTGCCTTTGTGTAATAGTGGGAAAGTGTTGTCCTTGATATTTATTTTTTGGTTTGATTGGCCTGGATTATCCATTTAAATAAAAGTAAAAGCTAATAACAAAAGGTTATTACACACGTATGATTTTAGTTACTGATGATGATCTAACAGCATGAAGTTCTAAAATAAACTTTCATGGAGTGATTACATTTGTTTTGTTACAGTTGTTTTATGAATGCACCTCTAGTGATAACATTTTCCGGAATGTATTTTAGTGAATCCCCTTTTTGTTGTTTGAAAAGAGACTTTTAGCGTAGCTCAGCATAAATCATTGCATCTGATTAGGCCAAGGTCCAGTTCACAGCCCTGTGGATGTAAAAAGAACTTTTCATTCTACATTCAGTTTATAAAAAAAACAACAACAAAAAACATATTGATTAAACTGCGTTTAAGTAATAAATACATTTAATAATTCATATGTTTACTGGAGATTAGAGGGATAGCGAGCACCGGAGAGATGGCCAATAATGAGTTAATGAAACTGTGCCTATAGCAGTGTTTAATTGGGGGAATGGTTCCAGGCTTATCTCTCACTAGCAGGAGCTCGCTCATTACTAGCTCGCCGCGGATGCCGGATTTTGCTTTGGAGCCGGCAGAAACCACCTCCACACAGACCAGCCCTCATGTAAATGAATAATCATTATAAATGCTTTTGTACATGCCGACACGACCCAATACATCAACGGCGCATATGAGCGCTGTTTTCTTGCCGATGTGCTGGAGAAAGCAATGGTATTTAGAATGACTGCTTCAGTGAGCTGAGTGTGTGAGGCTCACTCAGACACAGCCGGTAATTAGCTCCTAAAGACACAGCTGTGAATGTATTCAGAAATTCTTAAAATACTAAAATGCATCATCAAAAACTTGTATTAAAAATGTATTTTTATTTTCAGATGCTGTTATGTCTTTCTACGGATATTTTCAGTATTGCTACAGCAATTCATAGTAGGTACAGTAGGTGCAGTAGGTACAATTCTCCTACAATTTCAACATAAAAATATTATAATCTGTTTTGCACACATACTTAAAACAAAGGGTAAATTTCCTAGAAAAAAAAATTGTATTTGTGAATATATCCATGCTGTGTGTGTGTGCGTGTGTGTGTGCGTGTGTGTGCGTGTGTGCGTGTGTGCGTGCGTGTGCGCGTGTGCGTGTGTGTGTGCGCATGCTAAAGCTTTACTCTATGCCAGCCATAGCCCTAGTTTTATTTTGTTTTAAATAGTTTGTTTCTTTTGATAAATTTAACCTACTGCAAAATTTCAAATAGGTGGAGCAGGTATGGTTTTAATCAATGGTTTAGTCAACATGTTATTACGTAAAATAAAAACTTCTAGTATTATTACTAAAAATTAATTTATACATTAATAAATGTGTGCAACATCAAATGTTTTCAATGAATATTTCATTTTTGCAAGCATCCTGATTTAAAACTTAAAACTCTAAAACTTAAAACTCTTTTGCCATTTTATCATACATGAGATGGTACCTACATATATATATCAAAGAGATGCTAAATAAATAAACTTGTAAAATCAGCACATTTAACTACTTACCGGTAATTCATTCATTTTCCAAAAAGCTTATTTTCAACCCACTTTTGGGATCACGGGGGTCTGCTGGTGCTGGCTTCTAGCACACATTGGGCAAGGGTACACCATGGACAGGTCGCCAGTCCATCGCAGGGCAACATTCACTCACACATTCACACCAAAGGGGAATTTAGATTATTCAATTAACCAGCTGCATGTTTTGAGGATTGTGGGGGAAACCCGGCGTACCCGGAGGAAACTCACAGGGAGAACATGCAAACTCCTTCC
>SRMA01025429.1:107647-125035 GCA_007224835.1 Danionella cerebrum | reverse complement strand
GACTGCTGTTAACATTACAGTTAACGTTAAGAAATTTCACATTAAAGTGTTTAAATAGCAGTGTTTCCCTCACCATTATATTAGGGGGGCGTCCCGCCCCCCCCAACGGCACCCCCCGCCCCCCTTGAAGCTCAAGTTAATTTTATTTTATTTTCGTCAAATAACGACAGAAGTAATTTATATATAACAGGTCTTTGCTTTTTTCTTTTATTAAACTAAATAGCATTATGTTATTTATACGATGGCATGTAATTTCTGTCTCAACGTTTGCGCGTTTACAATTGTCCTCCGTATCGCGCACGGCGGAGTTCCGCCCCGATGCGCGCACACTGCGGAGTTCCGCTCCGATGTGCGCGCACACACACACCCATCAGCGGACAGAAACCGCGCTTTAAACGCTCCCAAAGTGGTGACGAGGACAACACGTGTTCTGCTGCGAGCAGCAGCCGGTGTAGCTTTCCTACTCCGAATCAAAGTACAGAAAGGAGCCCAAGTGCTGCATGTCCTGCCCCTGACAAGCAGCAAAAGTCTAGCCACCACAGAACGACAGGTTTTGACCCAGCTTGGCTGTCAGAGGGGAAATACTCCCCCTGGCTGTACAAGACTGATCTTGGTAAGTAAGTAAATACACACAAGCATGAATGAACGAATTGATAAATAAATTGCTTAATTAATAGCTAGCTAGTTAGTTATACAATGGCATTTCCTGCTTTAAACTATCACTATGTTAAGTTGATTTTTACTGTTGTTACTATCAGTTTTCACTTTTAAAGCCTAACAGTTAATGTATTTACAGGTCAAAACAGACATTCGCAATAGGCTGCAAGGGGACCATCTTGCAGCCTGCATGCGGATCTCAATAAATGGGCCAGAAGTTTCAGACTATCCATACCAAGATGCTCTGGAAATGTTCTTTCAGAAGCCCAGAAAGATGCACTGCAGTGACAAAAGCTGCACACTTTGTGAATAATTAACATTTTAAAATAAATCTGATGTTTAGTGTTTAGTTCAGTGTACAGTTGTTTAGTTATTCTACAGTAATTGTTCAGACATTATAATGTATTGGTATACTGCAATTAAAAGAAACATATAAACACTATTAAGTGTTTGTGTGAGTGTTTTGCCGCACCACCCATAACACCACAACCCTCCCCCCCCCCAGGCCATGATCCTAGGGGAAACACTGAATAGTATAAAGTTTAAAACAGCCTGTATCCAATAATTCGTTTACTGTTAACGTTACTTCCGTAACGTTACTGATGGCTGCTTTTTAACAAATTTAGTTAAGCGCATTTTGCCAATGTGAGTAATTTATAACGTTAAAGTTACACCAATGTTTTAACATAACTGAGCTTCAAAGTGTTTGTAGTTATTTTCAATGTTTTTATGTTAAACATTAAACATACCGATCTCCAAAGCTTTCCATGTACACAAAAGCAGTCATTTCCGATATAACCATAGTTTCCGTTGTGTAAATGCATCAATTAAAGCTTGAATTAAATGTGATATTTAACGTTCTTATACCGATATTAACGGTAATTACTGAACCGATAGTAGTACATGGATGTTATATGTTGCTTTAATGATTATTTGCTTGCTACAGTGCATGTTATCGCGACAGTAATTTTTTTTAAGTTTTGTAGAATTAAACTACAATTAATACAGATGTTTCTTATTTTGCAGAGTCAAAGCATGGTTCAAGATGGTTCCTGTGACAATCTACAGTATTAACGTATTAAACATGGTAATGTAAAAAAAACCAACCAGTTCCATGCAGCAATGCTCATGTACAATAGGGCTGAAACGATTAGTCGACTTTGTCGATGATAAAAAATTGTCGGCAAAAATTTGTGTTGTCGAGTAGTCGTTTGATGTCATGTGACCAAATGTAAGAGTCACATGTGGCGATTTGAGTACTACGTCGCTGTAGCGCTAGAGTGTGATGCAGCCCTCATGAATGCAACTGCAGTAGAAGAAAACGAATTATGATGGAGTGCAAACGAATCCAAAGAGTAAGGTGTGGGAAAGTTACTAAAATGCTGTCGTGTGTAATACATGCGAGGCGGAACTTGCTTTTCACGGGAGCACAACATGTATTTTGGAGCACTTAAAGAGAAAGAATCCCGGTGTTTTTCGACTCCCTTCTGTGTGAACGCGCATTCAATCACGTGATAACACAGAGTAAACCAATGAGAGTTCAAATAAAATGTTTACTCGTGAAGACGTTTGATTTTTATTTTGCTTATATGCCGCGTAGATGTCAAATTTACTTGTAACACATTGTTCAACTATAAATATTGATAATCGGTCTAATAATCGATCGATTAATTGATTACCAAAATAATGTACAAGTCCTATGTACAAGTCTTTCAACATCTTTTAAATAAATGTATGTTTTCATTCAGTAACTGAAAAACCTGGAGCTACGTTTGGTTGTCAGCTTTGTGAACTACCGGTATTTGGATAATCTAAGTGCATCTTTCCAAATTGTATATTATTCTCATTTTGAAGATATTTTGTCACCACATTTTGGATGTTGTACTTCTAAAATCTGGTGGTAAAAAAAACAATTCTTTCTTTCTATGTCCCTGCACAGGTTTCTGTTGATGGAGATGATCATGTGTCAGTCGGAATCCTCAGCAGAAAAAGTGCAACCCCTCTCCTCCTACCTCCACCCATGCTCGATGGGAAGCATCTTATAGGAGGGTGGTGGTGTTATGGACAATTGGAAAACATACCAGGGTTATTCTAGGTTGTAAATTCACTGCATTTGACTTCCCAAAGTGCATGGCGAGTACCTTTCTTTTCACTCAGTAAGTTCTGTAATAGGGGTTGGCAATATCTTGATATTTAAAATATATCGAGATATTTTTTAAACTCGATATGAATTCTGGCATATCGTACATATCGATATAATGTCTATATTTAATTTTCGCCACTTTGCTTGTTTGGCTTCTCTGTGCTGCGCTCGTCCGCGCCTCCTTGCTTTTGTTCCCCTCCCCTTGCCTGTCGTCTCATTCAACATGGCGGCGCCCGCAACCAGCCCGGAGGCTACAGAACTTGTTACAAAAAAAAAGAACAGCTGGCTCCATTATATGGAAATACTTTGGTTTTAAGTCGTCAGACGAACAACAGACAGATGTCTACTGCCGTGAATGCTGTGAAAGTTGCTGCCAACCAAAGCTCAACTAATCTCCACAATTCTATAACGCGGAGTGTTGAATATGAAAGACAGAGCGAAGGTGGTGTAGCATCACAGAGTCCGTGGCATTTCACATAGCGGTGGACATGGCACCCATATCCATCGTTGAACAACGAGGCTTTAAACGTTTGCTAAAAACACTTGATCCCAGTCAGATACAGTTTACCCAGTCGGCATTACTTTTCGAGACAGGAACTCCCGCGACTGTACACTACAGAGAGAGCGCGGCTTGCTGCTGAATTGGAAAAGGTTACTTACAACAGAGGTCCTGCAAAGATGAGCTTGAGTTTTTTTTTTTTTTTGAATGAAAAGATGGCATTGTGTATTATTTTACAGTTAAATTATTATTTATGTTATCAGGGATTTTTTTTATATCCTAAATGTTACAGAAGCACTTTGTCCCTTCGCACTGCCTGTTTTTTTGTTGTTTTTTTTCTGAATGAAAAGGCAATATGTATTTCTTTATTGTTTAATAATATGTATACAAGGATTCCTGAATGAAAATTCGCAGAAGCACTTTTTTTGGAACCACCTAGTTTTGTGAATTGTTTTTACACGTGTAGATGACGTGAATTATTGACTTTCATTCATCGTACTCAAAAAGGTTTCAAATTAACAACAAATTAACATACTCAGGCAAACCCGGACATCTATTGGTATGTACAGTTGCAAATAAATGCATTCTTAAGTTTTCTGAAGCACCTGTTTGGTCTGATTTGGACACCAGCGGATCGTCAGATTCGGACCCAATTTCAACGGTGACGTCAGGAAGATGCTTGCTGGGTAGTTTTACCATTATTTTAGTTATTTACTATGTTAGTGGACAACAACTCAAATGTACACAGAAGAAGAGCTAAACTTGATATATACGTGATATATAATCAATAATCCTCAGGGTTCATCAAATTAAAACTCTGACAGCCCTAAAACGAACAAAGTCGGGGCAGACTAAACTCCTACATGAAGACTCGACACGACAAGGACAACGTCGCTCATCACGTGCAAGCAATCAGACGGAGAAACCAACACAATCAGATAAACATGTGACATCCCGCTTCCAGCCCTGCACCAGTACACACAAAAGAACACTTTACTTGGTGTGTTTCATGCGCACGGCTGCGGCGCCCACAAGGGCAAGTTTCCTACCCTTCCCCAAACAATCAGATCGACCTGCGAGAAATCTCATGTTTTCCCTGATAATCAAGCCACGCTGCCATGCCATCCGTGTTGTACAGGGTAGTCTGTGCATGCAGCGGTGGAATCAGATGTTGAGTGAGTGCAGTGCTATTTTTACTTCGAGCCGGAGCGTGCTGTTCAGAACAGCTCGTTCCATCCGCTGGCTTAAGTATCACATCATGTTCATAAACGGTCGCTACTTCGCTCCTCTGCGCTTAGATCGCTCCCTCTTCAGACGGTATTATTGATTCCCAGCCGTTAATCTAAAGGTTATTGATTAGTGCTGAATCACTGGAGGTAGACCCTTCACCTCCAACTCTTTACCACATATCCTGGCTTTTTGAAAATTCCCCCTCAAGCCACACCCAATTTCACAAATCCCTCCTCTTTTCTGTTGAACACATCGGCTCTGGGGTTTTCCTTCATTGTCCCCATCTTCTGATGCTGCTTCCAGCAGGAGAACGCTCCATGTCATAAAGCGTGAATCATCTCAGACTGGTTTCTTGAACATCACAATGAGTTCACTATGCCACAAAGGATTGAGGCAGTTCTGAAGGCAAAAAGGTTCAACACGGTACTAGCAAGGTGAACCTAATAAAGTGGCCAGTAGTTATGCACTCTCATTATTTAAGTTAGGATCACATGGATCTCTGGATTCCTTTGTGAGTTTTATTCATTAATTTCCATTTTGAAGATATCCTCTCTTCTGACTGAAGATAGCTTTTTCTAAGGGGAATAAATGAAAAAAAAAACTACAAAAATGCTGAGAGACATGAAGGTTTTACCTGATGACGTCACTAACCTTGACAAACACAGCTGTTGCCAGGGCAACCCATTTCCTGCTACAGTAATTGATGTTTTTAGCACTGAATGTTCAGATACGGAGAAATATATAAATATAGCTTAAAGTTGGAGTGAGGGGGGGGGGGCATCTTTTCTCATCTCAGTCATCGTTGGAAACATTATGTGAAACAGCTTCTGTCCAGGTTTAACAATTTAACAGCAAGAGATTTTATCCCATGGTTCCTGATCTCTGCATGTCTTCACACCAGCATTGGGCTCACCTTACTCTAAAATACGAACAAAGTATTACAATAGAGCTACAAAACATTCACATTCTGGTTTAAATAAGCCCTAAACTGAACATAAATTAATAAAACATTGAAGATCATGACCTAAAATGCTGATTTGTAACTTTTATTTGTCAGCGCATACACACAGCACCACGGAAGGAACATTTACTGGCTGAAAATCCAGAGAAAACGCTCATTCACATTTTAAACCTTTTAAAAATTGCTTGGCTATTTATTTTTTTAATCCAATCACTGGGCTCGAGAGTGCCGGGTTACTTGTTTGGCTTAAACTTAGCTCATGGAGTTGTTTTCTAAACCCAACCACAGAGTAAACCTGGTTCAACCCCTTAACACCCACCCCTCTTTTTGAACATGGTCCGAAAAAGGCATACTCAAAATAAAACAACTGTAACTCTTACATTTTATGGGTTAAATTAATGCCCTTGGTGTCATTGAAAAGGAAACCCTTTCTAGTTTATCAGGAAAAAGTAAGGAACTGGAAACCTTAAACCAGAGTTTCTTAACTCTTAATTAATAAATGTAATTACTCCTTAATGTTAAATAACTCATTATTTATAACTTATTCAAGTGACAATTCAGTTACATAGAAACAATTGTATGCTTGTTGTTCTAATATAAATCCTATTGATTTTTGTCAGCTAATGAAAACCCACATAACTCCATTAATGAAGGATCAAACTGTCCAAATGAATAAAGAAAAATAGCATTTTTGTAATTTGTTTAGCGAAAAAAACCCTCACAGACTGAAGACAGCATATCGATCATCATCTTTTATCATCAGGCTCAAGAAACACATCAAAGATAAACTATTAGCTGTTGTCCATTTCACATCTTGAAATTTATTTTAGCGGGAGAAACCAGAGGTGTGACGTGAGAGATCACTCAAATGCGTGAGTCTTACGTTCAATGTGTGAGAAATGGCAGCTCTGCAGTTTCACTCGCGAGTATGGATGCGGAAACATCGTTGCAGCTTCTGTAGCCAAAGGCTGTAGCCAAATTGTGGGAAATGTAGTTTTTTTTAGATTTTCACTCAAAACTTTTAAGCTCTGGTGGGGAACATAAGATTACATAGTGGGCCACATCTGGCCCGCGGGCCTTGAGTTTTACACATATGCTCTACGTCTTTTGGCTGTTTATTGTTTTGTTCTTTTCTTCTCATCTGCTGATGATCTGTGCCCCCCCTGCAGTGCCTGTGTGCCCCCCTGCAGGCCCCCACTATGAAAACCACTGTGTTAATGGGGGAAAGGCTCACTCTTAGGGTAGCCTGCAGAGATGCTCTGAGTCCGTTGCGAGCTTTGGTCTCAGTAAGACTCCAAGATAAGTTGGAGTTCAAGAAACAACGGCTGTCCAACGGCTCTTTTATTAAACTCTGTACTGGAGCGAGTACAGCAAGAACGTTACGGCGAAGCCGGCTCAACTCAACTGAACCAAAACAACAATATCCCCATAACGTAAGTTTTGACCGAAAAAGACCGTTTTAAAGTTAACGTTATTAACAGAGAGAACATTGGTACGTCTAACCATCAATCAGATCTCTCAGCGTTTGCCCGGGAAACTGCAGCGGCGCGAGACGAGGTGCGTCAGCAATCATTGATGCTCGCAAGGAGTACACCCAATCTTCCGAAATTAATTTTATTATTAATATCATTTATTATTTGTTTTTAATGTCCTCTGATGGATTTGAGTGTGTTTTAAAATGTAAAAAAAAAAAAAAAAACTAAAATGAAATAAGGCAAAGAGCCACATGCTTATTTGGCCGAGGCTCTATTGACGGATACCACAACGCCTGACTGACGCCTCACTGCTACCAAGTGCTAGGAAGCGCCATTCAGTTCCCACGGCCCTCGCGGCCCACACTTTCAGAACAGATTTTTTTTCAACAATAAAAACAGTGTTGACTTTTTCACAACACTGAAGAGGAGCCAGAACTTTGGACCAATACTTGTCCAAAATCTGTCAAAATAAAGCTAAACATGGGTTTTCTGGAGTGATTTTTAGAAGACAATGTCCAGGCGGCACCATTGGCACCAAATTGGCACTTGGTAACCAAATGAACAAATTGATGTAAATTACCTTTTTTTAATACAAATCAACACCACTAGATAATCTACTCAATAAAAAATCATTTTTAAAGAAAATTCAAACAATGAAAAAATATACAGAGAAATATGTAAAACAATGTGATTTGTGCAGCCACTCAATAAAACAATCTGAACAGAAAAACATGCCTTTTTCTCCGGAAAAAAAGGTTTTTGCTGCGCACTCTGCTCATCAGTGTTGCTCATCATTTGCTCTCATGTGCAGTCACGTTATCTTGAGTCAACCAAACTATTTGAAACTATATATCGCTTGAAAGCTCGTCTCATTGGCTAAATGACCCGTCAATCTGCTTGGAGTATAATCGCGATTGGTTAGTTGTACACAAGTGTGAAAGAAAGAGGACCCACGTTGACATGCGCTCTCATTGAGAGGCCAGGGCTTGTTAACTGGCTTGCTGATTGGCCAATCCTGGTCACAGATTTCTAAAGGTGGTCTCAAAATGTTCAAAAGACTACCATTTTTGTCCGGTCTTCCTTAAAAATGGCCGTCAAAACAACCGGAAAAATCTAGGACTTTTTTTCTTTTGTAGCAAATGAAAAGTGAATAGTTGTGCTTTAATGTCTTTTTCTCGTGGTAAACACGTTTTTGGAGTACCAGCATGGATGCATTTTGTTCGTTGGACTGTTAAAAGTACAATGGTATGAGACACTCGATGATTCAGGGGCTGTGTACCTGTAGAGAGATCATAAAAGGTAGGCATCACCATTTTACTTTGTTAGGACTCTTTACACAAATTGACAAACTGTTGTCCCTGTAGTGTATTAAACCTATAATGCTTTATATCGACTGAATCATGAGAAATTCAGCTTTCAAATACATAGTTTGTCAAATTTTGCTTAAAAATAGTAGTGTATTTATGCAATCTTTCTGTAAGAGTCGATTTCCGGCCCGTGGGTGTTAAGGGGTTAAGGGATTTGATCACACTGCTGATTAACCTTTTAGTTCACTTCGTTTGGGCAGGTGAGAACTCAAAGACAGAAATAAAAATCCAAACTCTGATCTGAACTAAAAACAAATGAATACCACAAAAACATGCTTTCCCACCGTACTCACTGGTGTGTGGCATTATGGGATGACGTGTCTGTTCATCATTGCAGCTCACAGTCAAACTTGGAGTTGTTTGTAACAGTGATGCAACGGTACCCAAAACTCACGATTTGGCACGTAAACATCAAAATACATCTACAAAAATTAAAATAAAGAATCGTAGAACATGAGAGAAGGGTTTAAGGCTGGCAAAAGGTGCAGGCACCTATGGGTCCTGAAACCAGGAACAGCTGTCTGAAGATGGCGCAGATGAGCTCTTGCGTTTTATATGTTTCCTTTCTCATAATAACATCTGATAAAACGTCGCTGTCACATGGAGACATTTGTGTTTGACGTTTTTTTTCCATCTTTGTAGTATTCTTCTCTAAAGCCAGCAAAAACTGTATTTTCTCAGCGCTGAAAGTTCTTTTGTGGCTGTGAGAAACATACAAAGTCCCGCCCTCCTCTAACTTTAGCGCTCGCTGATTGGATATTTACAGAATGGAGGAGATCACTGATTGGATAATTGTGCGTTTTATTCCCTGACATCTGCTTTTTCACACGTGAAACTAATAATAACATATACAGGAGTTATTCAAATGAGGAACTGAAAAACGCAGTTCACAAGAGCGTGCTGAACCGAGGAAGACATACCGGATGAGTATTGTGACATCCCTATTGTGATCCGAATGATGCAGTAAAAGGAGCAAGGAATCGAAAATCAAGTGCGGATGTTTCATTTCAATTGCGTCATTTTAGTTTGTCAAGTGTTTACTTCCGTATGCACATCGTTTCAACCAACGAAAACGTCACATGGATGTGTTTTCAACCAGTGCGGACCAGAGCAATCGGTGTGGTGAGAATGACGGTTGAATCTGCAGATGCTTGCAACAAACCATCAGTTGTTCCTCTTGGTCCGGACCAAAGTAAAGGAAGTAGAGGTGAGAAAGCCCCCTCAGAGAGCCACAGACTCTTCAGATGTGAGGAAACGGTTCAGCCATTAAACAAATTTCAAGAAAAAAAAAAAATCACCTCAAAACAACAATTTTTATATAAAATCATAAAGCACTGGGAAGCAGAGTGAAGCAGTCGGTAGCACTGTGGCCTCTCAGAAGGTTGTCGGTTCGAGGCTTGCCAGTGAGCTTCCTGGGAGGAGTTTGCATGTTCTCCACATGGGTTTCCTCCCCAATTCCAAAAACATGAGTCTGGTTCATTGAATAATCTAAATACCGCTTACAAAAAACAGCGTTATGCTCACAGAAGGAGGACTATAGCCTGCAATACAGAGCCTTCATTCACAGAGTTGGGTCCGGACTGACCTGACTGCCGGTCTGGATCTGGACCTGAGTCCAGGCTTCGTTAAACCCAGGTTTAGAGAAAACCTTAGCTAAACAAACCTGATCCAGCTCGTCATCACACTTCCTTTAACTCTTAAATCTAAGGAGTGATGAAACACAGGGTAAAAATAACATGTGCATTATTTCGATATTTAAAATGATGTGCGTCTGAAATAGTTGGGTGCATGCTAGCTGTAGCTTCACGGTTAACATATAGATACAAAAGGCTGCAGTCAGTGTTGTAGTTAACAGCAGCTGTGTTTGGTTTTAAGCCGCAATCAAAGTCTGCAAGTCGTGAAGCACTCAGCTGTTCTCTACCCGTTTCTGCTCATTGGCATCGATAACATTTATGGAGATGGGTGGGAGGAGAATGAAACCTGATTGGAGGTTTGCAACCTCCACGAAAAGAAATGTGTATAACTGAAAGAGAATAGAACATGTTTATCTGCCATTAATGTACATCACACAGCCAGAGTAACATCTGTGTTTCTGATCGGACACTAATAAAAGAAGACACCGTGTCCTTCCAACCTCGCAAAATACTCCATCTCTGGCAACGAAGTGAATCACCTTCATTTACAGAAAATAAGCCACAGCATAAAAGATAACAGATGAGGTCCAGGAACACAGAGAACCACCTCCTGCTGAAAGCAGAGCTCACAGCAGACTCCGAAAACAAGTGGAGCCAATCCAGGAGCACAGAGAACCGAAGCACAGTGTCCTTCAACTTCTGAAAATGGAACAAGTTTGAACTCTACCTAGACTGACCACCATCTAATCAGAATCAAGGATTATCTCAGCGCTCCAGTGTTCCTCTGTGGAGACAATGAGCAGAGATGATAGAGATACCAGAAATCAGGATTGGTACCGAAATCTGGTACTTTATTTACCACTTAAATGCCTAATTATAAAAGACCAGAGTATCGATAAGCTCTGACGTTAACGGTACAGGAGAAATAAAAAAAAAAGTCAAATTTACTAGTGCGAAATAAGCATATTTTACTTCACCATCCTTGTGTTATTTGCGCTAATATTCATTATACTTCTTGCAAGAAAATGTATGTTCTGCAATAAAGAGAGTTCACGTAGCACGAGAGTGTACGCTTATACAGCGGCGATGGCAGAGAGTCAAACAATCCAAAGTACAGTGGTACCCCGATATACGAAAGTAATCCGTTGCAGGGTGACGTTCGTATCTCGAAGCAAGTTGTACATGTAAAACGCCTAATCCGTGCAACGGCTCTCCGAAACAACAGAATAAGAAGATGAAAAAAATGGTAAACCAGAGAAAAATCAAGTAACGTTTCTTCAATCTATGTTCATAAATGTTAATGTAATAAATGATAATAAAACTGAATAAAACAGAAGCAAAATACGTAATATGTACACAAATGTTAAACCTTACTTTGAGTGAAGCGATGTGTTGGAGGAGGTGGCACTACGTATAAAAGTTAACTCATTTCTTTTGCGACACCTTGTCTCTAACATTTGTTATAGCACATTATTGGTAATCTATAAATAATGTTTCGCTGTGTTGCAGTGTTTTGAAGCGTATCAGGACCCGGAAGCGCAGCGTCAAGCGGAAAATACAGCAGAACAGCTTGTAAACTCAAAATTACCACGAGACCTTTCGTATCTTGAACATACCGTAACCTGAAGCATTCGTATCTCGGGGTACCACTGTATGTTTATACATCATCCGTGTCGAAACAAGACTATGCAACGAGATGATTTTTTTCTCATAAAGGCGGTGTTACGCCCCTAATCCTAAAAGATTGGCTCACAGGGCGCACATTGAAGTATATGGTCAGTTTGAACAAAAAGAAAGAAACTAATTGGGACCAAGTAAGTTGAATAAATACAGTTTATTTTACAGCAACGAAAAACAATGCCAATTACCAGAGTTCACAACAAAAACATTCAATAGGGAGTAAATTCGAGATATGTGATTCCCCAGGACTCCGGGAGAGGGGGAAAAACAAACGAACAGTAAAATAGCGCCAAAATAAATAAAAGCTCCTTAACTGAAACTCAACCCTCTTACCTAAACTATAACAAAAGAAAACCCGGAATCTTCAGTGACACGGCGCCCTAAATAACCTTCACTATCTAAATAAAAATACAACCACGGGCGCTATTTCACCCCTATCTAGTGTGTTTAACATAAATTGAACTATGTATGGTGCATTTGAAACTAACTAATAACCACTAAATCCACTTACGCATATAAAAGAAAATTCATAAAGCAAATTCTCACAAAGCCTATAAAAAAAAAAACTCGCTCTAAAGCCAAGACTCGCTCAATGTCTCTCTCTCTCTCTCTCTCGCTCTCTCTCTAGTGCGCTTTGATTTAGCGCACGCACAGGTACACAATTCAGAGAACGCTGACTTCACCTAGCTGGATGCTCACACACACACGAAAACCAGCAGACAGCGCTCAGCACAGATGCACACAGCAGCGTAGTGTTCTCAAAAGAAGCCAGGCTGAGAAGGGAGGCGGGGGCGAGTCGTGTTCAGCTGAGAGGCTTTTGTAGAGCAGCCATGCTTCCGGATTGGTCTACCAGTTGCGCGTCATTCATTGTGGCTCCAATCGGCAGTGTGAAGAACATAAATAAAGACGTGTTAGAAAATACAAAAACATTTAATAAAAAAAAAACACTTATGATCTTGAGAAGATCGTAACAGGCGGAAACACAAGCAATCGATCAAAACAAAGTGCATTATTTGCCGAAATGCCAAGCCTCTACCGCATCATACATCCCCTCGGATATAAACTAGGGGTCGACTGATTATCGGCCCTACCAATTATTGGCGCCAATATTAAGCATTTTCACGATTATCGGTATCGGTTATTTTAAAAACAGCCCATACAAATAATTTATTTTTAAAAAACTCTCTTTGGCTCCAACGCAGCATGTCAGAGCTCACCACACTGTGCCCTAGAGCAGTCTCCGCAATTTATTGAACATATAAAACAATTTATTGGTGCTGCTAGATTGGGACTACTAATTCTTTATTAGCTTATAAAACTTCAGGCAGCTATTACATTTGTTTTTTGTTATTTGTTGCTACTTGCTGTTCACTTAATTAAGTAAGTTAATATTGTAATGTAAAGTTAATATTAATATTGATGTTTATTTAATATTGTTATTATTAACAGTTCTCAGAATTAAAGATATGTTTGAAAGCATCCAAAGAAAGTTCTTGTCAGAGCTCTTGTTATTATTAATTATGACAAATAAAATTTTTACACTAGACACATATCGGTTCAAAATACAGTTTATCGGTGCATTTGATCTGTAAAAATCGGTATCGGCCCTGAAAAACACATATCGGTCGATCCCTAATATAAACATCACATAAGGTCTCTCTCTAAATCAGTTTTATAATGTTCAAAATTCATTAAACAAATTCAGAAGTTAAAAAGATTCAATTTTTTTTTCTGCAGTAGCTTAAATCAGTGTTTCCCAAACTTTTCTAGCCCCGTACCTCCTTCTACCAATGACTAAAGAAGTGGAAGGTATATTACAAATAATGATTTATAATATAGCACTGTATAATATATAAGAAGAATGAAAATAAATGATAAATAATGATTTTGTGATTAACGATTGTGATTAATGATTAACGAGTTCTCTTTTAAGTGAAGCGATCGTCTCTCTGTTTAATGTGATGGATTTTCTTGGACAGAGAAACAGAGACCTATGCTTTTGTTTGTTTTTACTCGTTTGTCATTTTCATATAAATAAATAGGAATGGAAAACATATGTTTTATTTGTATTTAATTAAATTTAAATACCATGAATTAATTTTGACGCAGAGCTTTTCCAGAACATATTCAGAGATCAACAGTATGTTTGGGAACACTATTATTTCCAATAAAAGAAAGGCATCGCCTTGGCCAATCTTAGCTTTTAGAACAGGCTAATCATTTCAAATGAAAAGAATTTAGAATAAATTTAGAACTTATCATTTTAAATTAAAAGAAAACTTGTCACAGTCTGTGTCTCTCTCTCGTTCTACAGTTAGTAATTCTTAATCCCCACATGCCCTTTTATTTGTTTATCTTGTTTTCCTTTGCATAAAAACCAAAATAAATAAACTTGAGTAATGTTTTATTTTTTCCTTGCTTTGAAAATGAATGTCAGCTGGAATAGATAACCAGCCTTGTTTGTCGCGCGAATAGTTGGATTGTCTTCCATCCCACACATGAGAACTGTACTGCCCGCACCACCTCCATAAAATCCACGCAATTCTGTGTTAACCTTTTGTGTGAAATGGCCAAATAAAAATTGGAAACACAAAACGATATGGTCCCCAATGCCAAGGTGAATCGGTTTAGTTGAGATAATTATTTTACATTTAAAAAAGAAAGTGCTGTTATTTCTGTTCTTAATGTGTTTTCTTTTTTTTTTCATTAAAAACACAACAAAAAAAATACCAATAAGAGTACCGCTAAAGTACTTGATCGATAAGTGGTATCGATAAAAGTTGTAATACCGTTAAAACCTTACGATATCCATCTCTAGCCAGAAAGAAGCCACTCTGCACATGGAGCCACCTGAAGAAAATCTTTGATGTGAACCAGGCTCCGCTCTACAGTGAAGCATGGTGGTGGGAGCATCATCCTGCGAAAGTGTTTTTCACTGGCAGGAACTGGAGACTAGCCAGGCTTGATGGAAAGATGAAAGCAGCAATGCACAGAGACCCTGGATGAAACCCACTCAAGAGGGATGTAGACCTCTGCTTCAGCTTCCAGCAAGACAATGACCGCAAGCACACAGCCACTGAAATGTTCGTGAGCGATTAAAGGCCTTTGCATACGATATGAAGGCAGCTCTCAAAATGATCCTGCGGGGGTGTTTGCCAGCCCTGTTTCAAAGATTGAGTGGTATAAGTGGAATCATGTGACAAAGTAATTACAGACTCAATCGTTCACGACTTGTTCTGTCGGGAGCTGGGTTCAGTACATCAACGAAGGTGAGCAGTCACTGCAGGTCTATTTCTGAGCCTTTGTCTCTAGTGACTGAAGCGTCAGGGAGGAAATACCTCTACAACTGCCCGCGGCGCATGGGTCAGAAACTACCCCCGGAACTCTTTGATTTCTCAAACACACGTCCGAAGCGTTCCCTGGATCGGATCCACACCCATCCTCAAATGGGAGTATGTTGAACACGTCGCCGCTCTCTTTCTAGTGAACAGGAAGGAAGCACAAACTCCAGAGGAAGCAGAGAACCAGCCTCATCCTGCTGAGCATTCAGGCTTGGGTAGAAATAGCAGGTGAGAACTTTATTCCATGCAGCTCATGGCATCAGTTTGACGTTTTGGTGATCTACAACTAGACATTTCCAAACAAGGCTAACAATTAAAGTCCGGGATCGCCGACTCCAAGACTGAAGGAGTAAAGAAATATTATGATTTTCATCATTTAGTATAATTTGAATTTATTTTGCTCGTCAAAACTGGCTTTAATAAAATATATTGTTTTCCACTAACGTTATGGTAAAAATTCTAGGTTATGTTTTGTTTACTGAACCCATTTTGGGGTTGTTTACTCTGTTAGAACAAAGCGAGCTACTCAGAGACTGGCTGCTTTCATCATCTCATTACCTTCAGCTCGTATCATATTTAGAAAGTTAGAAAATCTAGATGAAGCTCATCATCTCACTTGAAAATCTGGTCGTAACACACTGCCAAGAAGGAAACGGCTGATTCTTTCCACTTTAAGGTTCCCTTCTTCAGAAAGCTGCAGGTGATGTCTCAGATGCTATGTCCCTTAGGGCTATGCATTAACAAGCATCAGATGACATAATGCACATCACGACACATAAAAAATATATATTCTGATAATGAAAACTAAGTGATATACCGGCAAATGTCTTATTTTCAGGGTTCAATGTTTTGAAAACACCATGTACATAATAATTAAAGCTTAAAGAAGCGATAAAAGGGTTCTCGCACTGCAGGAGCTTAAGCTTCTAGCACCTGGGAGATGTAGTCAAGCGTGAACTGTCTGGAACAAACAGGCAAATTAAATCCATTACTCTATTTGACAATATTTTTTTATCACAAATGACAAAGTTTGTGAAAGAAGTACTTTACCAATGTCAAATGCTGCATTACCTGTGACCACCAGGTGGTGCTATAACTGATACTGTAGGTTGCTATAGAGATGTTAACAGACATTGTATCTTAGCACGTGTGGACATTGCATGGTTGAGTTATTATTTCCTGTTGCAAAATTTCCACAGCCGCCGTACGCACAGTCAAAAACTTTGCAATTTAACATCCCATACGCCTTGAGATACGACTGATGGAGTTGGACAGATACGATCTCTAGGAAGAGTTAGTCAAAGTATGACAAGTGCACAACAAAAATAGATTTCCTGTAGAGATTGGATATTACTTATTTTTAAGTCTTAGGTACCCTACACACGTGTGCCGAATGTTAGCGCACCATTAGGTGGTGCTATAGAGCCATTGCTTAACAGTAACGTTACGAAACACAATCAGAAGTCAATTTCCTCGAGCCCACCTTTGGAACTCAAGCCTAATTATCTCTGCAATAATTAGCTCCTTTAACAATAAATGTATTTTTGTAATACGACACGTGTGGAACCTTATAACAATCACTGAAACAAATTCATGATCAAAGGTGAATGAACATATGCCTTCCCAACTTTTTTTTTTTAATTCAAAGACCTAAATGTGAAATAGTTTACACAAGTATTTAATGCGGTTTTAAATTAAATTAAATCTTATTTGAGGCTGCGGTGCTTTGAGAAGAGATAAGAAACTGTGGATATTAGACGGCTTTCAGCTAAATAAAACCTTGATAGAGGCTCACGTTAATTCTTGTGACCGTGTTTAGTGGTGAGCCAGATATGAACGTCGGCGGAGTCCTCCATGTCACGCACTTTAACACGACAAGTTTATAAACAATTAAATGATCAATTAAATAAGGTCACATTTTTCTTTGTGAGTAAATAGTAAAATGACAAAAAGATCTCAGAAAAAAATTGTACAAATTGAGGCTGCCCCTACCTGGATTCGAACCGTTGGCAAAACCGTACCTGTGTCAAGACAAGGGCTGGGTATCATTCAAAAATGTTCGATACCGATACCCTGAATTCGATACCGGTTCCAAACAATACTTTTTTCGATACTTTTATTTTAAGATATAGATTTTAACAAGACTACATAACACATAGTCGCAGAGAAACTTTGGTTTTATTTTATCAGGATGTTTGTGACACTTTTCACAGCTGACCAATAAGCAAAGTAACAAAAGCACAAAATGAACAAAGTGCGGGGTTAACATTTGCTGTTAACCTTAAAGCAGGGGTGTCAAACTCATTTTCACAGAGGGCCAAATTAGCATAATGGCTGTCCTCAAATGTAAAACAATGTAATCGAATGTAATGTAAAATAAATGTAACTACTCCTTAATGTT
>SRMA01025429.1:9672-107152 GCA_007224835.1 Danionella cerebrum | reverse complement strand
GATGATGACTGCACCGGCGTGATCTTCTTGCAGTAAATTAATTCCGTGTTGTTAAGATGTGATCCTAATGCGCTCTTACCTGGCTTATTACGGTAGAAACACTACCTAATTACACAATACTTACATTTTGTTATCTAGTATGTACATGTGTAAGATGTACCATTGAGTGATGGTTTAAGATTGAGTTAATAAATGAGAGTTTCAGTCATTGAGAGCGTTTTGTTTTCCTCACGCGAGCAAGAAGAGAGCTAAACTATGCACCTGACGTCAACACGTGTACTGTCAGGTGTTTCATCATATTTGATGTGTTGTCAGACTTGGTCGCGATAACCTTTTTACAAATATTGCATCGTACGCTGTTGCCGTCAATCTTGGCATAATGTAGCCATACTTTTGTTCGCTTAAACATAGTTTGCGTTAAATTTATGCTATGCTTTAAAGTGTAATGTACTACATTACAGCCTCACCTCACATTTGACAAGCTCTGGGAGAGTGGGGTGGGGGGGTAGCCGCCGTAAACGTGATTTTCAAGGCAGCTTCGCCGCAGCCAATCACCAGCATTTGTTCCGGGAACGTTAACGACGTCACACGTTTTCTATCTCACTGACGTTAACAAGATTATACGCTTAAGTGTCGAAATTTGGTATCGAACGAAAATGCTTTTTTCGATACTCTGTAGTATCGAGACGATTCGGTTGGTGCTTAAAAAAGTACCGAACTCGATACCCCGCCCTATCGATGATATCAGGGTTCTTACAGACTGCTGCAAATATATTTAGCAGGTAAGTTTCCCTTGCATCTGTAATTCTTCTCGGTAAGTATCATGAGCCAAATGCCTCCCTAAACAGACGTGTTTTTAGCTTGCTTTTAAACAGTGTTAACCTAGTAATAGTTCTCATTTCTACTGGAAGTTTGTTCCAGAGTCTAGGACCTGCTTTACTGAAAGACTGTATTTACTCCTAGGCACCACGAGGGGAAGGTAGCTCTCTGATCGCAAGGATCTTCTGGATTTGTAAAAGTTTACACACACACAGCTTTAAAAACGAAAATCTTCAACTCAATTCTAAAACATTTACCAATGGTGGCGGCTGCAGTGGAGAAGTTCAAGTTAAGAAGTTAAAGCGTCTAGATCTGGGTGCTAAAACCAGGTGACCAGTAGGGATGCCACAATAATTATTTTATACTGAACAGTACGCAGTCATCGTTTTTTCCATTTTTTTTTTCGTTTCCTCATGTGAATTGTGTAAATATCCAATCTGTGAGTGCTAAAGTTAAAGGAGGGCGGGACTCGTGTTTTACTCCAAGCGTGGCCAGAGCAGAGCTTGCTGTGGTTTGGAGACATTTTAGCTTTGCTGTTGAAAAGAACGGTAAACAAAGATGTGCTAGCACTGTTTTATCAAATGTAGTTATGATGAAGGCAATAGGGCTGCAACAAACGATTATTTTGGTAATTGATTAATCTATCGATTATTAGAAAGATTATTCGATTAGTCATCGATTATTTCAATGATTAATCAGTAGCCTTTGAGCGATTATTCTGCTTTTTCAACAAGTTAAAATAATGAATTACAAATATTCTAACTAATAAATAAAATAAGAAAATCACTTCAGCTTTTGAAATAGTTGTTTTAATGATCTTTGAGTGAACTAAACATGTCATTCTCTTTAAGTTTTCTGATTCTGTTTCACTCAAATTACACACAAATGCTCTCTAAGCATTGTTTACATGTTTTGTTCTGATTCAATAGAAAAAAATAAATAATTACAGACAAAAAGAAAGTTGAATGTGAACATATCTTGAAGCAGCATTAATAATTGTTGGTTTACCACTCGTTTTAGTTCATCAAAAGTAATATCCCAGGAACAGACACAGTTATGAAACTAGATATTTGGAGGGTGATAATCTAATAATTCTTAGAAAATCTGGCAACATTTCAAAATGTAAGAAACAAATAAAGATAATTTTAGAATCAGCATAAGATAATGAATGGTGTGAGAAAGAAATGCTTTGGTGTGTTGTCTTCATTTTATTTCTATTTTTGACTCTTAAAGCTGTTAAAATATGAACTTTTTTTTCATTTTGTATTTTTTTCCCATAATGTGAATGGATCTATATAGCTTTTTATTTTATATCAACGATTTTTACTTTGTTTAATCCTTCTTTTTACGGTAAATGTTAATTATTCTAATGAATACACAAATAAAATATAAACATCTAAAGTTTGTATAATGCTGTACATTCATAAACATTACGGGTATTACAATATTCACTGCTGTAAGCAGCTTGCTTTAGGCGATTACATTCTTTTAAACTTTTTAAACAATATTTATAGTTGAACAATGTGTTACAAGTAAATTTGACATCTACGCGGCATATAAGCAAAATAAAAATCAAACGTCTTCACGAGTAAACATTTTATTTGAACTCTCATTGGTTTAGTTTGTGTAATCACGTGATTGAATGCGCGTTCACACAGAGGGGAGTCGAAAAACACCGGGATTCTTCCTCTTTAAGTGCTCCAAAATACACGTTGTGCTCCCGTGAAAAGCAAGTTCCGCCTCGCATGTATTACACACGACAGCATTTTTGGTTAAGTTTAGTAAAACTTTCCCAAACCTTACTCTTCGGATTCGTTTGCACTCCGTCATAATTCTACCGCAGTAACATTCGTGAGGGCTGCATCGCTCAAATCACGACACGTGACTCTTACATTAGGTCACATGACATCAAACGACTACTCGACAACAAAAATATTTGTTGACAATTTTTTATTGTCGACAATGTCGACTAATCGTTTCAGCCCTAGAAGGCAACACATTAAACATGAGCATTCAGAGCATAACACACACACACACACACACACACGCACACACACAGAGAGAGAGACCCTCCGTCATTCAACCTGTCACACCCAACTAACTCAAAGAGGCACAAAATGTTGCACTAGTACATACTAGATCAATACAAAACATCAAGTAAAAATGACTAATTAGCTAATCCATCAGAACAGAAACAAAATCCATGATTAAAAACCAAGGTACGCTTCAAACCAACCTGATCAACCTCAGTTTGTTTAATTATTATCTCTTCCTGTCAAAATCACTTGATTTGTAAACACATGAGTGCTCCAGCACTTATTCCCTCGAAGAAAAGAAAAGAGCAGTAACATTTGGTAGTGTTTTCAGGTCACATCTGACTGTCAGGTGCAGGGCACACGAGGTCTCATTGTCCGAGGGGTGGCCCCTGAACTAAAATGAGATCGACACCCCTGACCTAAATGCTGCGGAGTACATGCACAGTGGAAATATAGAGTCACAGATATAGTTCCTGTTTGTGTACATAAACACACCCTCCCCCACCCAACAACATTTTTATTTCTTTATCTCTTTTCCTTTTTAAACTCTAGACCATAACTTACTGCAACACAATAAAAACTGCTAATGAAATGTTAAATAAAACAATAAAGCATATGTAAACATTAGCATTCGCTCTAAACTAAATATTTTGGCAGCATGCAGTGCAAGAGTGCTAGAAAGATAAGAGTTCAGGGTGAGGCCAACACGTGCTCTCAGCGTGTACCAGCCTGGATCTGGGCTAAAGGTCACAGATCGACCTCTCTCTCTCTCTCTCTCTCTCTCTCTCTAATAAAGTAATAACTCTAGCTATGCCACAGATCACTTACAACACCACTATATAAAGCTAGTACCATTAAAGCTTCAAATACACTACTATACTTCATGAAAATGTAGTGTTTCCATCATTAGTCAATATACAGTGGCAACTCGAGAAAACAATGCTTCATGTTATGAAAAACCCCAAGATTCAAAGGGTCTTTGGAAAAATATTTTGCTTCAGGATACACAAAATAATTCCAAGATACGAAAAACAGTTCTGCGCTATTATTCGCTTGTTAAGTCTAACGTCGTGCTGCGCTTCTGGCTCCTGGCACTCCACTCTCTCATTCACAGACAATGGTAAATGACACTGAAACTTTGATCATCATCACACCAAAAATGCTTGAAATCAAGCGAAATATTATGTACAGATTACTAATAATGTGCTTGAACAAAAGTTAGAGTCAAGGTGTCCTAAAAGAAAAAACATTTATAACGTGGAAAGTGCTGTTCTGTAGCGCAACTTAGAGAAACCCAGTGATGTGTTCTCAGAAGCGTCTCTCCATCCCTTTCGGTACGGTCTCCACTTGCGCTTGGCTTCGTGTTGGTGTTCGTAATTCGTGAAATATCTCCAAAAAGTTAACTTCCGTACATAGTGCCGTAACGTTTTCTGCCATCAGTTCTCCACCACCTCCTCCGACACTCGCAAGGTAAGGTTTCACATCTGTGTACATATTATTTTTACTTTATTATCATTTGTTACATTAACAATGTGAAGATTTAAGTCTAATCATTTTAACTACTTTAAAATTATTAGAATTCATTTTAGAAATAATGAGTTATGTTCAAACATATTCTTTCGTTTCATCTTAGCACTGCTTTTAAGAGAAACACAGTGGCAAACAACGCATTTGGGTGGATCAGCACCATGTTTGTGGTGCAGCAGGAACAACCAGAGAATGTTCCTGAAAGCCACAGAGGATTTTTTTTGTGAAAAGATGGAAAAGATGAAGCAAACCTGATGAAATGATAGAAGACAAGGAAACAGAGAGAGAAAGAAAGAGAAGCAGGGGCTAAATTCCTGAATGGGGTCAGACAAGCCTCCATCTCCCTCCCGGACTCACTTTCAGAAACACTAAGGGGTGGAGCCAGCTGCAGAGGCTTGTCACCTATCCACCAATCAGAAGCTAGGGGCTCGGGTTACTCAGCCAGTCAGAGCACAGATGCCTCACCCTTTAGACATTTCACTGATGCAGCAGTCGCAGTGTACGCGTGTGTGTGCGCGCGTGTGTGCGTGTGTGTGTGTGTGTGGGAGGGAGGGAGAGGAAGAGCGAGAGATTGATTTATTCACAATAAGGCTCAAAGAAAGGATAGAGGGAAAGATACAGAGTCTTGTTTATCAGCTCAATACATTGATCTTGGTGACAAAAAAAGGTTAAAGAGACTTTAGGAGAGATCGTACAATATCTACAAACGTTATTTTATAAAGCATTTTATCAATCCATATAACTCAACCCCCCCATGATGAACTCCTCTTCATTTCAGTTCTAATAAAAGATGTAACTTAAACTTGAAAGTTCCATAAACTTTAATTCATTCAGTTTATTCCCTTTCGGGGGTCACAGGGGTCTGCCTGTGCACATTGGGCGAGAGGCGGGGGTACACCCAGGACAGGTCGCCTAAGAGGAATTTAGATTATTCAGTTAACCTGCCGCATGTTTTTGGGATTGTGTGGGGGGGGGGGACCGGAGTACCCAGAGTAAACCCATGCACAGGGAGAACATGCAAACTCCTTCTAGGAAGGTCACCGACGAGCCTCGAACCAACAACCTTCTAACTGGAAGGCCACCCTCCTCTAAAATGCATAAAAATATCGAAAGCAAGAGTTTAAGCCTGAGAAATGGTTACAATAACACAAAAAAGTCCGAAATGATTGGGTGTTAGTGTGACCGTGATGAACGAGTGAACTCTCACTTCTCTCTCCCAACCTCTCTAAGGGGCTAGGGATAATAATATATTAGTTATTAGTAGTTATGCGTCTAATAGTTTATTTAATAAACATAGTATTGATTGCCATAATTTTGACATAACACTTTTAGCTTTAGTACACAGCACCTCCCACTGCTGTCGCACTACAGAAGTCAAGAAGCTAAAGCGTCTAGATCTCGGTGTTAAAACCAGGTGACTAGGGGTGTAACGGTTCACGGGAATGTATTGAACCGTTTCAGTGCGGCCTGTTCGGTTTGGTACACTTGCGTACCGTTTCGGTATATTTTTTATCCAATTATATAAATTTATTATTAACTCGATATTAAGCGCAGCGGAACAATGTTCCTAGTCGAGTTTCCGCACGGACGCTATTGAGTGACGCACAGTAGAGCTGCACAGGTAGCTGTGAGAAATGACAACAGCGAAAGAGAAGCCAGAGCTTGAAGACCCTCCCACCTCACTACGGTCTCCTGTTTGGGAACACTTCTCTGTTAAAATACATAACGGGGATAGACGAGTGGATAAATTTAAAGTTGTATGCCGACATTGTTCCACGGAGATCGGGCAGGCAACACATCTAACATTTTCTACTGCTGGAGATATCGTCACTGCAACCAGATCTGTGCTCTCTTCAGAAAATGTGGATAGGTAATCTATCCTAACTATCCTAACTAGTTGCAGTGTTTTTCTTTATAAAGAGTGCAATTTATTTAAAATATCACCCAAATGTGTCACTTTTATTTATTTTATGCAAGAATTCTATTGTGTATTTGGCAGCTTTTCAAAATAAAGATTTTGTAAGTTCATATTGTTTTGTAGCAGAAAATTAACCGAACCGAACTCTCCAAGACACCGTACCGAACCGAATACGATTTTAGCATACCGTTACACCCCTACAGGTGACCAGAAGCATTTTTAATGCAGATTTTCCATCAGCTGCATTTTAAACGCCTTCTGTCGTGCACATTTCATTTGAACACCCTCAGATCCAAACACATCCAACTCAATAGAGCAATAAAGAGGAAGAGAGAGAGAGAGAGAGGGCGAGAGGAAATACCGGATTCCTCTTTCCACCCTGATTTGAGGCTCTTCAACCCTCAAATACTTCATACAGGAAACAAGCTCTTCAGCTGAAGAAGAATCTCTCAAAGTCAGGTGCTGCACGGCACAGACTGAGGAGCAGGCTCTAAATGAAAACCACAGGTTCCAGTCGACAAAAAGTGATCCTGAAATGATCAGGAACTTACAGTAACATAAACAAGTGTTCGCATGTTAAATGAAATCGAGCAGATATTCGATTCTGAAACTCTTTGCTTAAGCAACTGCAAGAAGATGTGGTCTTAAAATTATTAGTTTAATTATTGTTCAGGAACATTAAATGTCACTTTGGTCATCAATCACCAAATGCTTGGGGTGAAAAAAAAACAGAAGCGGAATCCAGAAAGTCTCCACCAGGATTTAAAGATACAGGTCTCCTATTGGATAATTACTGCATGGGGGATTATGTTTCAACTGGCAACCAGTTATTTAACCGCAACTGCTGCAACGAGTTACTTCTCATTTCCTAATTAACACCATGTGGAGAGACCAGTATAGATTGTCGGAAAGGTTTGAGAAGCGTCAGCATCCAGCAGAGAAACCATCTAATAATGTGTTAAGAACCATCCACCGCATTATTAAAAACTGGAGGACCATGAGGAAAAAAATAAAATAAAAAAAAAACATGTGAGCAGAGATTACTTAAACGTTTGGTGACATCAAACGACAAACTCGGTGCTGTGATTAATAACGAAGGTAAGAATCTCTACACGCCGATCCGAATTGAGATTCGCAAAATCTTTAGATGGCTTACGGAAAGGGCAGTGAATAAGGGATTGGAGATCTCTTCTGGTCTCAGGTTCATGATATTGTGCTCCAACTTTAGGCTGAATTTCATAAAACGTATTTCTTTGTCGTTTCTTTGTCGTTGTCCCGTTCTGATTGACATTCCGTCTGAGTAAGGGAAGTTATTTTTGGTTTCAGGTCTGATGGTGGATTTGATCGTTGGGATATCTCTGTGATCTTTTTCTTGGTAGCAGAGTCTGCCGTCTCATTTCCTACTAGACCAATATGGCCAGAGACCCAGCAGAAGATAATGTGGAAGTTCTTCAGATAAAGTTGGTTTACTTTTATCAGAATAGAAGTGATAGCTGGGTGATTTGATCCCATGAATGAGTTTTTGATTGATAAACTATAAAAATTGATGATGGAGTCACTTGTGGTCAAAATGAGTGAGATTTGTGTACCAACATGACGGGGAGCAGGAGTCCGCACTTGCATGTGAGGGAGAACCTCAATTTCAAGCTCTGCCCCAAAAGTTCATCTTCTCCACTTTTCACTCACTTTTTTGATGAAGTTAGAATCTGAAACTATGCTAAAGTTTATACCCAAACTCTTTGATGGTGCATGGTAGGGGTGTAACGGTTCACGGTATGTATTGAACCGTTTCGGTACGGCCTGTTCGGTTCGGGACACTTGCGTACCGTTTCGGTATTCAGTATTTTTATTAAATGATATAAATGTATTATCAGCGCGATATTAAGCGCAGCGCAACAATGTTCCTAGGCGAGTTTCCGCACGGACGCTATTGACTGACGAGCACGAGCGCGAGAATCATATCAAAAGCGAAAGAAAAGCCAGAGCTTGAAGACCCTCTCACCTCACTGCGGTCTCGTGTTTGAGAACACTTTGGCTTCTCTGTTAAAATACATAACGGGGATAGACGAGTGGATAAATCTAAAGTTGTATGCCGACATTGTTCCACGGAGATCGGGCAGGCAACACATCTAACATTTTCTACTGCTGGAGATATTATAACCAGATCTATGCTCTCTTCAGAAAATGTGGATAGGTAATCTATCCTAACTAGTTGCAGTATTTCATTTTTTATAAAAAAAAAATGTGTTTTTCTTAATAAAGAGTGCAATTTATTTAAAATATCACCCAAATGTGTCACTTTTATTTATTTTATGCAAGAATTCTACTGTGTATTGGCAGCTTTTCAAAATAAAGATTATGTAAGTTCTTATTGTTTTGTACCGAACCAAATGAACGGAACCGAACTCTCCAAGACACTGTACCGAACCGAATACGATTTTAGCGTACCGTTACACCCCTAGTGCATGGTAAAGGTGGCGTTAAACATTATCAACAGCTGAGATATAGATCTGCTCGTTTGGCTGCTATGGTAAACGGCTTGTTTGTTATTAGGGAATCAATGACTGTATAATGTTCCCAATATCACTGTGAGTAAGGTAAACCAACTCCCATGCCTCTTTTATTTATCAAAGTTGATACTGTTTGTAGGGCTGGGCGATATGAAGCAAAAAATATATCTCGATATATTTTGCTATATCTCGATATACGATATATATCTCGATATCTTTACAGGATTTATAACCACCCCCACCCCCCAAAAAAACCCTACTGCAAAAAAAAAAAATAATACAAATGTCAAAGTCGTTTTTTATTGAAGCTCAGAGGTGCTTCTGCAAATTTTCTTTCAGAAATCCTTGCATACATATTATAAAACAATAAAGAAATACATATTGCCATTTCTTTCAAAAATAAAACAACTAAAAAACAGGCAGTGCATAGGAACAAAGTGCTCCTGTAACATTTAGGATATAAACAAAATCCCTGATAACATAAATAATAATTTAACTGTAAAATAATACACATTGCCTTCTTTTCATTCAAAAATAAAACAAGTCAAGCTCATCTTTGCAGGACCTCTGTTGTAAGAATGTTTGTAACCTTTTCCAATTCAGCAGCAAGCCGCGCTCTCTCTGTAGTGTACAGTCGCGGGAGTTCCTGTCTCGAAAAGTAATGCCGACTGGGTAAACTGTATCTGACTGGGATCAAGTGTTTTAGCATACGTTTAAAGCCACGTTGTTCAACGACGGATATGGGTGCCATGTCCACCGCTATGTGAAATGCCACGGACTCTGTGATGCTACACCACCTTACGCTCTGTCTTTCATATTCTACACTCCGCGTTATAGAATTGTGGAGATTAGTTGAGCTTTGGTTGGCACCAACTTTTGGCATTCACGGCAGTAGACATCTGTCTGTTGTTCGTCTGACGACTTAAAACCAAAGTATTTCCATATAATGGAGCCAGCTGTTCTTTTTTTTGCAACAAGTTCTGTAGCCTCCGGGCTGGTTGCGGGCGCCGCCATGTTGATTGAGACGACAGGCAAGGGGAGGGGGAACAAAAGCAAGGAGGCGCGGACGAGCACAGCACAGAGAAGGCACACAAGCAAAGTGGCGAAAATTAAAAATAAGACATTATATCGATATATACGATATGCCAGAATTCATATCGAGTTTAAAAAATATCTCGATATATTTTAAATATCGAGATATCGCCCACCCCTAACTGTTTGGTTGAAAATTTGGTTGCTATGGTAAACAGTTTGGTTGCTAGGGAGTAGTCAGGAAAAGAAAAAAAAGTAAATAATTACTATAGTTAATAATAATAATGCCTTCAATTTATTTTGCACTTTTCCAGACGCTTTACAATTTTCTGAGCATTATTCATTCACTCTACATTCACACACTGGTGGTGACAGAATGTGGCTGCCATTTCACACCCCACCAGTCACACCCATCCATACAGGGCCATGCAGGTGAAACGGCTTGCACAAGGCCACAACAGCAGAATGGACAACTAACACCACCATTACTCCACCCCAAACGTAACATAACTGAACCCCCAATTCTCTATGATGTTACATCTTGCAGATATTTTCATTGTCTGTTCCTAATTACTTTTAAGTCAACTGTAAATATTGAATCCCTTCTTTTGGACAGTAGTGGTATGTTCTGGCACAGACTAGTGTGCTTAATTTGACGTTTCCATGAGCTCATTTTGAGTAACACTTTCACAACATTTGACCCCATGTTAAAACCATGGAAAAGATTCCAATGATTTCCCCAAATTCCTTTACTGGCACTGTTCTGAAAAGATATAGAACACATTTTTTGGAAGTGATATACTGTACTGTGTAAAAGGCAGGTGAGAAATAAAAGCTGCAAAAAAAGAATACTTTAAAAAAGAGGAAGGGTTTTTATTTTCAGGTGTACTTCAGTTTTAGGTTTCTGCCAACCAATAAGATGACCACTGACCATCTTCTGCTTTAAAAATGAAATAAGTGTAAAGAGTCTTGCATCTGCTGCACGTGTTTTCTTCGTCGACTGCATTCACGATCATAAACATTGCTACAAAACCCCTGACTGTCCAAGTGTAGCTAGAAGAAAAAGGTGAGTTTTCTCACTTTTAAATGTACACAAACAATCCATTTTCTGTTTCTGAAAGCAATCTTTGGTGATGTGCATAAACATCTTTTAAACTTTTGCACAGTACTATAATTTAAGAGGAATACATTTCTATGGGGAAGGCATAGGTTATTTATTGACTGCAGTCACACTCAAGGGGGCGCTAGAGAACACTTTGGCTTTGCTCAGTAGTTTGTATGCAAACACACAGGATCAGGTCACTCTGTCGACACACATTAAGACAGACGCTTGAGGTTGGACCCCAGCATCGGAGATCCTTTAGCGCTCTAAGGTTAACGAGACCCTAGCGCCAACAAGCGTTCCAGCTGATGGGACACTGGGAAGCTGAGAAACCCTGGACTCATGTGACCCCTCCATCAGGAAACAACAACCTCTCGGATTATTAAAGCACTGCTTCCTGTTCGGCGGGCCATGTGGAAACCATTAGACTCCAGTAACACTCAGCACTTGCTGCTATCAGAAGGGGATCAGCGAGGGAATGCCAACCACGCCACTAAACGGTTTTATCTAGATGGAGGTCCTGCAGTGTCCAGGTGGTCCTGCTCTCGGAGCATGTGCATGGAGCAGAGCAGGGATGGAGGAATGCTCAAAATTAGCATTCTAGAAACACATCTGCAGCCATTAAAACAAGCAGGTGATCACTTGAACGAAATGGGAGTTTGCGCGAGAAGACTTGTGATTCAAGTTCAGACAGAACCGCTGCTACTTTTTATTTGGAACAATATTAGTGATATTGTGGTCACACTGCCAAGTTTAAAAGTTGATCAAACACTTTTGAGTTTCCTCAGATTGGACGAGCTCCTCACCCTATCTCTGACATCTACTATCTCCATACAATTGTATTGTTCAAAAGTATTTTACGGACCATCAGGGTGGGAAATAAGGGATTCTTTTACTGAAAAAGTCTATGTATTTGTAGTTAAAATGACATTCAATCTCTTCATTTTCTAGCCCAGGCTCATTCCGCAAATGGGCTGAGATTTTAAACTTCGTAACTACTCCCCAGTTATTCACCGATTGGTTACTGATTTGAATATTCATGACGTGTATGCAAAGTTACTGTCTGATGGGCAATGTAGATGTGAGTGTCATATTAGCGGGTTTAGCAAATATATGTATAGCACAGGATGTGCGACCTGATAATAAAGAGGCAACAGAGCAAACTTTTTGGCGCTCTTCCTACACCCTTTCCTTGTCAACCCCCAGCGACGAACACTGTCGCAACAAGTGTCGCAAACATTCAACAGGCATGTGACAGTGAGGGAGATTCGAGTGATTCATTACGAGCAACTTTAATACTGAGTTATAGACGTTTTATTAAAGCAACATCGAGAGACACTTCAAAGAAAACGTTATATTTCAGATATATCTGCCGGTATTATATCAGTGACGGTCTGAGAGACGAGAGGCAGAAACGGTGGACATTCGACAGTTTTTCAGCTAAAGAAAGCCTCAACACAGGCTCACGTTACCAGGGAGTCGCCGGCAGAAACAAGTAAATGAATAATTGAAATTAATTTCTATTAAACGAGTTGTGACTGTGTTCAGTGGTGAACGAACATTGGCTAATTCCTCTATTTAACGCACTTTACCATAAGTTTAATGAACAATTAAAAAAGGTCTAGTTTTATTTTGTGAGTAAAAATAAAGGACAAAAAGATCTCAGAAACAACAAAATTATGTATTCTGCCCCTAGCGGGATTCAAACCTTTTTTAAAAATGTAACCGTGTTCAGCGTCCTTACAGGTTTGGTTGCGCCAAATACGCTCAAAAGGTAGGTGCCCTTTAATCTATAATTACTTGAGGCATATCAACACACTTTCTAGTTGCTTATTAGGGTCTGGCCTCAGCCCTGAATGTGGTTTACCAACTTTATTTATTGGGGTTACACATTTGTGTTGCTTTGTGGGTAGCGGATCACTTCCAGGGGAGTGAAATCGAGCCTTTCACATCCAGCCGTGACATAACCTTTTGACTTGTGTGACTAAGTCAATGGAGGTAATAAAAACCAGATTTTTTGTTCAGGAACGTCCATGATTCAATTTTTGATTAAAGCTACTTTTAAAACCACCATAAAATCCACAAAAAAAAAAAAAACTACAAACCGCCCAAATGACCTTAAAACCTGTCAAATGTAGGGATGTGAATCTGTTTCAGGAGATTGGAGCTGTGTTTATAATTCTGCACAGCTCATGTCCGATCCATTACTATTTGCTGATTACATCATGAGAGTTGTACTAATCAGGGGGCAGAATAGGTCTCGTCAAGCTTAGCTCTGTTCTGTCTGAGCTCTGTTAGTGGGTTTAGTTAGAAGCATCTGCTAAATGCTGAAATGTAAAAATAATATAACAACATACAGAGCATTGCTAAAGCACTGCACGCAGGCACTAGGACCCACACAGGGTGAGCGCCCCCTGCTGCCTCAACATCATGGTTAGAACAACATCTGCTTAGCTTCAGAAAGCAGTCTCGGGCTGCAGGGGGATATGCCTGGGGGAATTCTATAACTAATCATGACCAGAATAACAACTAAATTCCATAATTACAGACACCAAATAACCAGCAGGTTATTTAAGAAGCATCAGATGAAGTATTTTAAACAAATTTAAAAAAAACTATTGCATCCAAAAGCTCAGAAAGTGTGAATCATGCTCACAAAAACCAAATAGTTAGTGCTGCACATAAACCATGAACGACGGCAGCATGCAAAAAAAATCTATTTTCAACCCGAGCAGCTGATGATTTGAACAAACAAGTCATTCTGAGTTTGATCAAATGAAATCGCAGGCAAAATGAAAAAGATTGAGCCAACACGCACTTCCTGAACTTTTTGGAGATATTAACATGCTCTGCTGAAAACTGCGACCTGTAACATTGACTTCATTTTTACCAGTTCATTCTCATTTTTTTTGCCTCATTTTGGCACTTGCTGTTTTAAAAGCAGAGATCCCAAAGACTTTTAATATTAGTAAGTGGTTAGATGAATGTGTTCAAATTGATTCGATTGGGACCAGCCACTCACAGGGTTCAGGGCAGAGGTAGAAAGATCTGCAGCTAATGATATGTGTTCCCGCTGTTAACAATGATCACCAGGGTCTGTAAGTCGAGAAGGATATGAGCAAATCATTCATTTCTACTCTTCTCTCTGAAGCACAAACTCTGAGTCATTGAATTAAATGAGAGAGAAAGTGAGCAGCATTTTCCCAGGGATTTCAAAAACGGATGTGTGAACGCACCCTGCTGTTTCTTCTGGGTGTTGGGACCCTTTATGACAAATCTAATGGCTTTTCAAACAGCCGAGCGCAGGCACAACTCTGAAAGAGTTTAAGATCTTCCAGTGATACAAAGAAAAACATCTATCTCGAGGCAACGCATGCAACAAATGCTATTTTACATGATGCCATTTTAAATAATGAAGAAGCTCCTTAAACTGATAATCACAGCTGTGAGAAGACTGGGCTGCATTCTACCAAACGCTGTTACTAAATGTCTGGTTGACGTGCAAGTGGATTAAAAAAAAAAAAAAAAAAAAAAAACAACACATCAAATTTTATCAGCGAGAGGGCAAAGGCTGCACTTCCACACCAAACACACACAAGGCAAAGTTCCTTTAAACCGTCCAGAGCCAGAGAAACAACTCAACAATAGAAACGATCCTGCATCTGTAGACCAGGAGAAGAACTGGAGATGATCTAACAGATTGCAACCGTTTATATTTTAAACATAACATATAAATGAACACCGTGCTCCTAATACTCCAAGGGATCGATGATGCAGACTCGGGATGGCACAATGCTGTTGTAGACCAAGCCGTACGGTTCACTTTTGAACCACGCTTTTTCAGTTCCTCACTTGGATAACTCCCATATGTCTTTTTATTTCGACATGCCTGTTGAATATTTAATATGTGTGCAATGTTTATTTGTCTGGAAAATGTTTGATTTGAGGTTGTTATCGTTTTTGCTTTTTGTTTTTTGTTGTCTTGACATCTCTAGGAGTGAAAGAAGAAAAACCCTTAAAACTGTAGTATGTCGGTTGGAGAAAAAAAAAGATACCTGACGATTCAAACGTTTTGTAACATGAGATTGAAGGTAATAATCCACAACAACACCTGGTGAACTACTCGTTTATGGTTAATAACAGATTTCTCAACTGCTCCTTATCCAATCAGTGGGTTTTGAAATTAAAGGAGGGCGGGACTTCCTGTGTTTCACTCTACACCAGGGGTCTCCAACCCGGTGCCCGCAGGCATCTTGTCGCCCGCGAGGACCACATGAGTAACCCGCCACCTGTTCTAAAAATAGCTCAAATAGCGCCACTTTCCAAGGAGCTCAAACTATTTTAATATGATTGCTATTCTTGTTTAAATGACACTTGCACGTAAGCTTGATGTGATCATTTATAAATTAAAAAAAATGTATAGTAGTTCATATATATATATGAACTACGACCGGGGAGAGTTGAAAGGTCAGTATGATGCGCTACGACGAAACAATTAAGCAGCGCAGCGAAAACGAGACGACTGACTCATAGAAAGATCATTTAATATTCGCGTCGAATGCAAGGTAAAGATTTTTTTATCTCTGTGGAAGAAGCATATGTTTGTCTCATTTGCGCGACAACTGTGGCGGTGGTGGCCAAGCGGCACAACGCGGAGAGACATTTCACGACACCATCTCAAAACTCACTCAGAGTACAACATACTGCACACAATGCAAGGCTTCCCAATAACTGAAACAGATGCTAGGTTTGGTTTCCAGTTCATGTTTAGAATACAAATACAATACAAAAATTGTGTATGTTACAATGTTAACAATGAAAAAAAAATTATCTTAGCTCACTTTTTGTTTTTATATGATTTATTATTTGTACATTGTGATTTCCTTGGACTCTTGTAGAAGTGATATTTTGAAGTGTTTTGTACTTGTATATATTTTTTTTTCAATTTAAATAACACTTGCACTAAGACAAACCATATATATAAAGTGTTGCATATAAATATTTATTTGTTTACAACCTTGTTAATTAATTTAATTCTAATTCATTGTGAGAAATAATTCACATGATCAGTGTCTTTGCAGAAATGAATATCCTTAATTATTAACAAATTTAGAAGAGTGTCTCAAAGTGGTAGTCCTTTGCATTAACCTCTTAAGCCCTGAGGCCTATTTTCCGAAAATCCTATACTTTTACTTTTTAAGGCATTTCTCAGCTTTTACAAGGTCTAAACTGCAAATCTTGGTATCAAAATGAAGATAGGTTCTTGGGGAGTGGTGTGGATGAGTTAATTTGACAGTCAAGAACACTGGGTAAGAGTAATTGATGTTGGAATGGCCAAAAAATGAACTCCGCCTAAAAAAAAAACACATGTTTCCTCCAATATCTCCTTATTTTACTTATAACGAAGCAAATAAACACAATCAATTGTAACCACTACATGTCAAGAACATCTGTAGCAAGTTTGGTGTTCATACTACAAGAAACTAATATTCTGTAAAGGTTTTGATTGAACAAAGTTCAGGCGTAATCCATGTTGGCACAGTTTGGCACAATTTGGCACAATAATTGAAATATGGAAAAAATCTTGTCCAAAGCTTCAGCTACGTTCAGAGTCTTCTTTTCTTGCTTATGGGACATGATTTCAGCTAAAAAACTCCTAAAGAAACGCTGTAAAAGGGGGGTAGAAGCTCATTTACACCATCTTGCTGCGCTTTTGGGAACGTTTCACTCACAAACGCTTTGACGTCGAGCTTCTGCGTGTCCCTACCCCCCGACCATCTGTCCAATCCGGGAGCTCTATATATCGCTGGAAAGCTCTGATTCTATGGAAACCAATCATCTCAACCATTTTGAGACTGACGGGATCGCCGACGAATCACACGACGCGCAGCGTGGAGAGACCACCTCTTATGCACGGGGAGTCATTCCATATTTGGTGACGTCATGAGACCAAGGAGCAACACAAAAAATCTAAAATGGAGTTTCCGCGAAGCTATTGACCGGACATAACAACAAACAGACTTTTATCGCTATGGAAATAACTTTTTGTTGAAAAAACGGCAAAGGTAAGACAAGATTTACATGCCTGCTTGGTTTTCGCTGGCGTTTTTTCGTGGAACTTTCGCTCCCTGCTCTAAAAGACTTCATGCAATGTTAATGAGTTGCATATCGCTGGATTCAGCTGGTTGTTAGCTTTCATTTTATGCCATGGTTTTGGCGTTTCCGTTTATATTGTGGATACATATCGCACATAAACAAAAACGTGGTCATGAATTATACTCCGGACATGTTGTTGTTAATTTGCATGGCGTTCGAGCTGTGGTTCACGAAAATGAAATTGAATTAGATACGTTTTTAGAGGAGTTTCCGCTGAACACAACAGTATTTAATATGTGTGGGTTATTCTCAGGGTTCGTGAGCTATGAGTGAAAATGTAACGCACAAGGGGGCAAGTCCCCGGTACCGGGGACTCTCGGGCTTAAGAGGTTAATCAGTGCCCAGGAAGTAGCTCTCGGTTCCAAAAAGGTTGGTGACCCCTGCTCTACACCGTTCCGAATTGAGATTTGCATGAATCTTTGGATAGCTTTTCAGCAGGTTGCACTTTGTCTGGGTCGAGAAACTATTGATGCAATAACGTTCCCTGCCTGAAGATGGCATTTGTGGTGCAACAGATGCCAAAATGTGGAGAAAAAGAGTATTTTATTATTGTTATTTCTTTCCTGTGCCTCGCGTCACGCTGGTCATACTGAACAGATTTCAATATTGAATATACTCTTTGTTTCTTTTGTTCACTGGCTAGGTTTGAGACTGCACGCGACTTTGATGATAAAGGACTGATGTCAATATCTAAAACCACTGGGGTATTCATTTTAGAGCAGTGCATACCGCCTAATAAATGGTGACGGAGCAATATTAGCAGTTATGCTAACCAACCCAGCATTGCACAAAACACCTGAAACCACCTAATAGCGGTCACGAAACGCCATAAGAAAGATTATACACACTCCCAATTTTAAAAAAAAGTACTGTTCATTAACTTTCTCACACAAGATGGGGGAGGGGCAGGCAATGGATTGCAATACTGGACCCCACCCTAGTTTAGTTTAGAGGTCACATTTTCCAGCAGGTGCTGCTAAGACGTTTGAGGAGGAGTTAGGGTTTACTCATGTAGGTGGTTGGAAGGGTTGTAGTCCGTTCATACCCAAGCCCAATTTAAATTTCTGCGAGGCCTACACCGTACCTTCTGTGTAGAGGTAGACAACTATTCAAGAGGCTGACACGCACCTCACAAAAACTTCAAAGCATAGACGCAGACCATAAGCTCTGTGATTGGTCGGTTTGGTAGCAGAGCTTTGAGGAGTGACGTCATACAAATCCAAGCAAAACAAACACCAACATGAACCAAATCCCTGAGAGATTGACAAAGGTATGCTTGGCACAGAAGTACTTTTTTATCAAAGACAATAACTTGAAATAGAAAACGCTTTAAAAGCAAGCTGGATGTTACACAAACTGCATTAAAACTTAAAAAAAAAAAAACAAAACCATAATATGGGCTCTTTAATATTCAGAAAACTACTCAAAAGAGGATCCCAGGAGGAGATTTTGACTCCCAGGCATGTTGCTTCACCTCACTATGAGAAAAGGGTTTGAGGTGCTAAAAATAAAATATGCTATTTTTTTTCTTAAACATGATGCTTGTGTTTTGTAAATTTCGCGAACTTAAAATAACCCAGCATATTCCTTATAATGGTTCAATCACTGCAGTAATCCACCACGAATGCCATTCCTTCTGCACACAAACTATTGCATTCTCCAAACAACAAATTTAACTCTTTTTGATTTAAACAAAGAAAAAGACAACAAAGCTTTGCTGAGTAGAAAACCTGTGTGAATCCAGCTCTAAGATCCAGTATAAAAGTATGCATCGTCCCCTTCTGAAAAACCACTAAGCACCCAGCCCAGAGACTCAGACGGATCCCATCAAAACTCAGAGGAATCCCAATACACGGCTAATGAAGAGAAAACATGCTGATGTTAACTTTAATAACAGACTAGCCCTCAAGCGGAACTCAGCTCGCCAAGAACATGCATTTACAGCAAGCCTCTCTGGATGCGTCCAGTCACACATCACCTTCTCATTTTTATTAATAAAATTCCATGACTTCCTAATACAAATCCATGAAAGAATTTTGCAGGATGTGTATTTATAGACCCTTATTACCACAGCACGTTTAAAAAAAGTATTTCACGATTCAAATAGGCAGAAGATAATAAAGCAGTCTTCACTGAATCAGTTAAATCCTCAACACTTGTAACAGCGAGCCTTCTGCAACTGAACTCAAGCAACTGGTGCTGCCGGGCTTGGTGTAACTATAGAGTACACCTATAGATGCGTGGACCTTCTGCATCTTTACTTTCACAAAAGCAATAATGATCAGAAACAATCCAAAGATCAAAAACCACCAGAAGAGAAATATTGATCCAGTTGGGATCGACAATAACCAACGCATCACCGTACCGCTGTACACTGGAAAATCTGAAGCTACCTGTTGTGGCATCACTGGCGTTTGCTCTGGATTCACTCTTGGCTGCTTCACATTTAGATTCAGCTTCTAAAAAAAGACAAAACAAACACTTAGAAGTTCATCCAAGATCCCATTCTTTTTATTTTTATGCAGAGAGGCAAACAAGTATTTGATATATTTCATGTAGGGCTGGGCGATAAGGCCTAAAAAAAAGAAATAACAGATTTTTTTTTACAAGAAAAAAAAATGTGTAATTGTTTTAAAGTAAACACACAATACAATGTGTACAGTTTTTATTAATAATAATAATGATTGGACATGTATCATTTAGAGGCATCCAACAGAGACACAGCTGACCCGTTGTACACAAATACTTTCAGTCAACTCTCTTTTAAGAAATGGATTTGTTTATTTCCTGTAAATTTAGACGAGTTGCACATTCCATGGGCAGCATTTGCATATTATATTAAATATAACAATTGATGTACACTATAGAGTCGAGTTATTGCCCAGCCCTATATACTGTGAACAAATAAATAAAAATAAATTTGCATATTGTGATCAAGTTCTTTATTTTCTGTAATTTACTGATAAATATTAGACTTTCATATATTATAGATTAATTTACACACAACTGAAGTAGTTCAAGCCTATTGTTTTAATATTGATGATTTTGGCATACAGCTCTTTTGAACCAGAAACAGCGGCAGAAGCGCCTGACCTGGGCTACAGAGAAGCAGCACTGGACTGTTGTTAAAATTTTGCACGTCATTCGAAAAACAAGGTGCCAGAGTCTGGAGGAAGACTGGGGAGAGGGAAATGCCTAAAGTCCAGTGTTAAGTATCCAAAGTCAGTGATGGTCTGGGGTGCCATTCAGCTGCTGGTGTTGGTCCACTGTGTTTTATCAAGGGCGGGGTCAATGCAGCTAGCTATCACAAGACTTTGGAGCACTTCATGCTTCCATCTGCTGAAAAGCTTTATGGAGATGAAGATTTCATTTTTAGCACGACCTGGCACCTGCTCCCGGTGCCAAAACCACTGGTGAATGGTTTCCTGACCATGGTATTACTGGTGCTCAACTCTCCTGAGCTGAACCTCATAGAGAATCTGTGGGATATTGTGAAGAGAAAGTTGAGAGACACAAGACTCAACACTCTGGAGGAGCTTAAGGCTGCTATCGAAGCGTCCTGGGCCTCCATAACACCTCAGCAGTGCCACAGGATGATTGCCTCCATGCCACACCGCATCCCAGCAGTCATTTCTGCAAAAGGATTCCCGACCAAGTATTGAGTGCAGAACTGAACAGAAATATTTGAAGGTTGACTTTTTTGTTTTAAAAACACTTTTCTTTCTTTTTTTTTAATTTTGGGTTTTCATGAGCTGTGTGCCAAAATCACCAGTATTAAATGTATATTATATATGAATATTTGAAACCATTACAAAACAATGTACTGTATATTGTTAAATGGTTAAAATGTTGTTTATTATTTGTAATCAATGGTTAGTTTCCTGGAAAATGACATTTTTGAAAGAAACAAATATATATTTTAAAGCATTTCAAAATTATTAAACAATGTTTCCCCAAGTATTCAACAGTTGTGAGCACCATTGTAATAGCAAAAACAATTCATAATCTATATTTAGTCACTATGGACTAACTTAACCAGATATACATATATATTTTGCTGCTATGTTACAAGCAAATAGTAACAGTTCTGTCCTGTTAAATCATTAGAAAATAGCACACAATAGCATCCACTAAACTGACGTTTCCACTGATAACGGCGGGCATTTTAAAGCCGTCATAAATTAACATTAACGGAGCATTTAAGCGCAGGCAATGATTTTCCAGCATCATAAAAACATCACCGAGACATTAAAAGAGAGTTTGGCAAAACATCACCAAACACACTACTGTCCAAAGGAAACCCTTACAGAATTCGATCAAAAGCAGCAACATTAGCCGAGGTGAAGCTGTGTGGTATGTTGTCTGACTTTCACTGTTATTTTTCTGACAGGTTATTCATATTTCATGGCCTAACCCTAAACACAAGCACCCCGTACACGTGCACAGGCAGCAGTCCTCGGATGAGCTTGCGGAGAGGTCCGGGACCTTCAGAAACAATGCACAGCACTCACTACTGACTAAACACTACGACAAGTTATCGCATTAAATACAATCTACCGAAACAAGGCCACTCGAGTCCTCACAAGAATAGCAAAACCAACACGTCAACACACGCGCCAGCGTGCGCGCACACACACTCTCTGCCCAGCCACATTTTTGCACGAAAACTGAGAACTAACCAGATCTCCTCAGCACAGACGCTAAGATGTTATAAAAGTATATTTTACCTGAGTTAATCGCACTTGTTTCTGCAACCAACCACAAAACCTGAGCGTACAGTCCCAATCGGTAACGATTCCTTCTCCAGATAAACCCGCAACTAGACAGCCAGGCAGCTTTGCTAGGCTCCGCCCTCCCCGCCTCAGCCAGCGTATCTATAAACATGGTTACCACCACAGCCAATCACAGGTTTCTTTCGATATCCCCACTCCGCTGATTGGGCGAAATGCATCAGAGACCGATTCCTATTGGTCGATTGATGCGCCCCAGACTGCATCGGCGGGCAACGCCCCCTAACCTACAGGGGTGTGTCGTGACGTCATGGGGTAGCCACTAAGAGGTAAACAGTCTGTCCCTCACAGTGTTTCAGTGTTTGAAAAAAGTTAAAAATATCAAAAGTAGGTCGTTTAAGTAAGAAAAGAGTAGCTGGAGAGGTCGAGCGTGAGGTATGCGAAGGGGGTGCAAGAGATTTCTGGCGAACAATGATCAAATAACGTTCTAAAATGATCCAATAAATGTTATTATGAGAATAAGCTGTTTTCTTGCCCAAGAAAGTGTCTGAATCAGTTTCAAACTTTAATAGCTCGTAATGAACCTCTAGCTTTTGCCAAAGGGATGCAGGTTTTAGAAAGGTTTAATAGTGTACAGGTCCTCCATTCACTCCAAGCCTACATCATAAATCAGTGTATTTGTAAGAGATCCGTACCGAGATCACCACTAGAGGATCTGTAAAAGATAGCTTTTGATAACATTGAAGAGCTGTCAGCCTCTCCCCAAGAACATCCACTGCATTAATCAACAACATTGTTATTTCTAATAAAAAATGTTACTGGTGAAAAATGATTGACTGTTTGGTATTTTTTTATTTAACTGTGTATGTTTATGCATGCTGACTGACAATCCCTTATAGTCACTAGAGTCTTTGGGGTCTTAATTGACAAGTCTTAAGGGGTACGTGTCTGGAAATTGTTTGGAAAACACTGCTCTAGGTGCATAACAGGAAGTGACGCTGCAATTTATTTTCTGAACACTTGAGGCAGGTGTCAGAAGTGACTAGTTTCCCATCGATACCAGTGTTATGTGATGGTCACACTACTCCTGAGCAATGCTGGATTATACCACACGCAGTTCATCCCATCCACAAAAGTCACTAAATAACTCGTCAAATTTATGACAAGGTGCTATCTAATCTGCTTTATAGCAATGCTGATGACTGATCAAAAAAGCTCACTGACCTGACCTCGCCAATGTTGGTGGCACAAGTCAGATCACATGATGCGAGGTCAAAATACTGGTAAATGCAGCATTTGGCCGAAGTGTGCCTACCACACTTAGAGAGTTTGATCCCATGTGTCCCGTGGGAATGCAGGGCTCTATTTTCCTGGTCATGTCCCTATGCTCTCTTTGCCGAATTAAGATAACCAAGTAGTGATGTGCACCCATGGCTAACTATGTCTAATTCGAACCTCCAAATTCTTGTTCAAAGACCTATGGGTGACAACACATGCTGTATACATACATTAATACCTTGGAAAAGTAAGTGTGCCTGTAAAAATACTATGACTAAAAAGGCCTTTACACACCAATGCGTTTTTTCATTGCAGGGGCTGCATGCAGGAAATACACACCAGCCAGAAAAAACGCTGCTTCATTTTTCAAGAAGCTGTTTTTTTAAGCAGTGCGTCAAATGTTCTGATTGGTTTGTTTGGTCATGTATCTTCAGCCTGGAAAGGCAGCAATAAGCGGCACTCAAGAACAAAATGAGGAGCTGTACTCCCGAAGGAGGAGAAGCAGAAATAAAGCCGAGTCCCTTCAGGCTGCAGCACTGTCTGGAGCAGCATCCAGTCGTTGCTAATTTCACTCTGGACCAGAGATCAGCAACAGAAGATTTCACACAGCGTGACTTTAAATAGAATCAGAGAGAACTTGTTCTTAAACTGCATCCCATTACCAAGCACTCTCGAAGATTTTAAAACTGTGCGAGGTCACGTGTGCCACACTGAAGCACAAGAACGGGATTATTATGAAAAATGGGAGCAGGCAAGTTTTAAATTCATTTATTGGGTCCAAATAAACCGAAACGAAACCTTCTGATTGGCCGCAGATAATCACAGACATTATTTCAGTCAGAACACATTTCACACCCACGATTTTTACTCGCTGATAGACATGGACATCTGTGCGATTGTTACAAAAGAACACAAATCCTGATTTGCATGAGTTGCATGCAAAAACCAGGGCTAAAAGCATCTAAAACCGGCTTTAAGGAGAAGTGGTTTGTTTTCCAGACAAGCAAGTACTTTGGCTTTCTATTGACAGATAAGCAATCGCTCATTCTCTCCTCTTTCTCCATAAATGTGCCTCACATGATGTGAATTTCTTCTGCGCCATCGTGTGGCAAGGAGTGAATTAAAGTTCACTGAAGCGCCATCTAGTGTTTAGGAGAGGGACTTATTTTTAAACGCAAGAGAAAGACGCACATGCAAAAGTGACGCATAGGTGTGTAAAGGTGTTAAATGCTTAAAACAGGCTTAAAAGAGATTGAACTCGGTGAATGTAAATGCAGATCACCTGTGGAGAGGTTTAGAACAGCACTTACTTGTTTTCCAAATGTGAACTTTTTATGAAATATTTCTTCATTTAAATTTCTATCAGCATACCCTGTATCCATCAGTCATGTTTCTGTATTTAATTTGAACTCAGGCAATGAATGTTGACGTCTGTTTTCAAAAAGAAGACCAGGTAAACGTATAAATATACAGTTGATTATCACTGTGCAATACTACAATATATTATTCTATGAAACCAAAATCCACAAGGAATGTCTAACTAATCCTTGGTGAGCTGGTTTGATTCCTGGGAAATTCCCCTCAGGATCCTCAAGGATTACTCGCTGAACAATTCACCAGCTCCAGAAACTGCTCTACAAACAGTTGTGTGGGATGTTATAAATATTAATCAAGTGATTAGATTAATCTGAAGTCAAGTAATCAGATCCAGTATTGTTACTTCTGGCTCATAAGTTTATACTATTGTCAATCGTGTCAAGTCATTGTTATTTTTTAAGAGGCCAAGGCAGAAAATCCAAAAAGAGGCCAGGGCAGGAGATCCAACAGAGCTATAATATCAGATTGTGAGAAAACAGGATGAGCACACAGCTGCAGTTCATTCTGGGCTTTTTATGATTTAATTTAATTTACACTAAAAGGAACTTACGGTTTTAAAAAGTCAGCCTTTTAGGGGAAAGGGTTGCAAGATTCCAACTTTCAAGCCATAAAGCTTTTAGGCTTACAAAGAATCCTTTGTGTTTCTCAACTTATTTTTTCTATTTATTTCTGTACTTTACTGATTGTGTGTGTAGCCCATGTGTCCTTATTTATTGTTTAAATAAAGACTGCAAGGAGGAAAAACACAGAACTGAGTCAAACTCAATGATAGTTAATTAACAAATGAGAAGTTAAGGGGTATGGGGAGTTTCTACCATTAGTATGGCATGTGTTGCACACTTGAGCTCCTCCCACTCGTATCACACAGTATCTTTTAGCAAATTATGAGGTAATTCCCAGAGATGTGTAAATCTGGGTCCCAGGGAGCAAGGTGACTGCAGGCAAGGATCTAATCTGTGGCATTTTGTATGGGTAGCAGTTCTAACACAGAGCTAAACATCTGCAACATGCTTCGCCTCCCTACAGCATGTCAGTTCTGTGTGGTGAACAATCTTTAGTGACGTTGCTCCATTCATATGGCAGAATATTAGCGTGTCCAAATTAGTAATGTGCTATTATTGCTAATGAAGTAGCTGTCCCTGTTTAACTTTGTGTTTAATTCCCAGCTCCAACTCTCAGAACAAGTCTCAAAGCTTCTCCTTTCAGCCCATCCAACCACCTGTCCTTTAGATCATTTGCTCCAGGTCATCTTACCTACCATTGTACCGACTCCCACTCACATCATCAACTCATCCCTCGCCTCAGGCACCTTTCCCAGACTCCGGTAACCCCTCTACTCAAAAAGCCAAAACAGACTCATCTCACTTTTACCATGCAAAAATTCTAGAATGAGTAGTTTTTAATCAATGGGCTTCTTTAGGTCACACAAAATGGAAAATTCGATATTAACCAATTAGGATTCAAGAATGGCCATTCTACAGAAACTGCTCTTCTCTCAGTGGCGGAGTCACCACGACTCGTCAGAGCAAACTCTAAATCATCAGTTCTCATTCTGCTGGACCTCTCAGCACCCTTCGACGCGGTGAACCATCAGATCCTCCGGTCCACACTCACAATAAAGGGCACCTTGGGCACTGCCCTGGACTGGCTGAAGTCCTTTCTCACTGCCAGATCCTTCAGAGTGGGCTGGAAGGACAAGGTGTCCAAGTCGCAGCAGCAGCTCACGGGAGTTCCACAGGGTTTAGTTCTTGGTCCTCTGCTCTTCTTAACCTACATCACCTCCCTGGGTCCCATCATCCACCGACACGGCCTCTCCTACCATTGTTATCCAACCCCACCTGTCAATCTATCCTGATGTAGTATTACAACCCACTGAATGACACTTCAACATGAATGAAGGACCATCACCTACTGCTCAACATGGCAAAGACTGAACTGATGGTTATCCCTGCCAACCACACCTACCAGCATGACTTCACCATACATCTTAGAGTCGTCAACAATCTCTCTGGACGAAACCTTGGAGTGATCTTCGATGAGCAACTAACAATTCAAGGAGCACATCGCTCGATCGTGCAGATTTACTCTGGTTCACATCAGAGAGATCAGACGGCTCCTCACAGAACACTCACTGGTCATATCAAGACTCCACTACTGCAATGCTCTTCTCACTTGATTCCCTTCCTTTCAAAAGATACAGAACTCAGCAGCTCGACTGATCTTCATGGAACCTAGATGAGCTCACGTCACTCCTCTCTTCATTTCTCTCCACTGGCTCCCCATTGAGGCTCATATTAAGTTAAAATTACTGAGGCTTGCATAAAGGACAGTCACAGACTCAGCTCCATCACACCTCCACAAACTTCTGCAATCCTAAGAACCCCTACAGATGCCTGCATTTACGAAATGAACAGCTTTTTGTGTTCCCATCTCAGAACGGCAGAATATCTCTCACCAGAACCTTCTCCTTCACAGTTCCTGGCTGGTGGAATTCTCTGGCAGGACCAATCCAGAGTCTTTCACAACCTAAAAAAAAGCAACTAAAAAACCTACTCTTCTGAGAGCGCTGACAAACTTTACTTAACTTAAAAAAAGCATTGTTCTCTAAAGATACTTTACTAGAGCCTTTAGGTGTATGTCTGAGTTTTCAGGCTGTTAGTCTCCAGCTCCTCATCACTATACTCAGCGGATCTGTGTTTTAACTTCACCAATCAAACCTCTAACTTAGTGAACCGTTCTTCTGCTTCATTGTCCAAACTTACTGTGATATCTTGAACAGTTTCACTGTCCAAACTTCCATTCTAATACAATGTTACTGTTTAATTTTCCTCAATTTCTACTCTGAAAGCTTCAATCTCCAAACACCCAGTGTTCTACAGAAGTGTTTCAGTTTCACTGTCCAAACCTCCAGCTATGTACTCCGTTTCACTGCCCAAACCGCCAGTACTGTCCTGAACAGTGATTTGTTGTAATAGTGCATTCCTCTTTGATTTGCATGGATGCACACAGTTATATAATGCTTTCTCGTTTGTCGTGTGGAATCTAGGCCATCTCTTGCCCACTGTTGTGTCGCGAGGCAGTCAGAGTGTATTTGGGGGAGGAGTATTTCCGGGGTCAGAGGGTAAGACCGATGGAGATTCAAGTGTTGGCACAAACACCCAAACAATTGGTTTAAACAAAAGTGTGGAATTGTATGAGTGACAGAGAGATAAAGAGAGAGAGAGAGAGAGAGAGAGAGAGAGATATTGTGTGCTGTGTGTATTCAGACTTAGATGAACGAGACCCTTTAACACAATGAGAGGAATTCCTCCTGTTCTGCAGAGGAGGAGCTGCCTTTGTGTTCATCTATGTGTCTCTGAGAGTACTTTGTGCTTTTTCAGAGGCTGCTAGGATTATTTAAAATTGTAAAAAGCAAATGAGACGTTGAGATTTTTACCAAACAGAATTATTTTAGTAAGTTCAAATATATCTGAAAATTAAACCAGGGGGTCGCTAGCAATTTGTGTTGTTTCAAAAGAAAACAATGTTTATTTATATTGTCTATACTTAGCCTATGTGACAAGTGTTGGCTGAATCATAGATTTTCCGTGAGAGTTTTCATGCGTGGCGGGTCCAATGCACAAGTGTGTTTATTATAAACCAAAGAATAGCAAAAACACGAAGCACCATTGTCTGGGTGTCCGTGTAAAGCAGGGGCTACCAAAGTCTGGACTTCGGACTGCAGCCAGGTCCATCCGAATCCAGCTATGCTGAATGCACAAATGTGGGAATGAAGACACTGTAAGGATATTGCAGTCCTTCTTCTGTGAGGATAAAATAGTTTCAAAAAGACTTATCTATTTAGTAAAAAATATCAATGAGAAGTATAAAAATCTAGGGCGGCACAGGGGCGCAGAGGGTAGCACTGTGGCCTTTCAGGGTGAACCCCTGCCTCTCGCCTGATGTGCGCTGGAGACTCCCATGACCCCGAAAGGGATCAAGCTGGTTAGAAGAAGAAAGAAAGAATGAATAAAAGTCCTAGTTTAGCCTAGCGGCAAGCTGTTCTCCATGCTAGCTACTAGGCCATGGCTCAGAACTTGGCACCTGTTGGTTTGGTATAGTCTATACAGCGTTTTATGTTTTATATAAATGGGCAAATACGGACAATATAATCTGTTTTTGTGTGGGCATTGCCTGACTCTCCTGCATCTGGCCTGGTCTGGGATCAGCCAAACCACATGGATCTTTTTCTAATAGTAAAAACAAAACCTCTGACGAGAAACTAAACAAACGTGAGAAATAAAAGAAAACCACACTTGACTCATCTATGTCCCAAGTGTTTTTACTACAAGGTTTACAATCTGATGAGAGGTTCTCCGTTCCCTTTGTTTCATTTTGACCCTGGAGTGATGGCAGCTGAAGGTCTGGAGCTTTGAAAGTGTTGTTTTTAACGTGAGCGTGTGTGCTTCCTGAGACAGAGCCGACACTGATGATTATGAGGGAAGATGAGTGCTCAGGCTGAGCTGTTGTTTTCTGATGGGACATGTGCTCAGAAGATCTCGGTGTCCTGCTGGAGATCACGTACACAAGCACATTTCCTATTTCCATCAATATAATCAGCATATCATTAATATGTGAAAACAAGCACCCCATGGACTGGACTACATCCTAAAGGACACTGGTTCACTTAAGATAAAATTCTGTTTTCTCTTGTTCATGTATCTGTGCCTTTGGAAACAATTAAATCCGTCATAAAGCAGATGTGAGTGAGCCAGGATTTGACATCATCAAGGCAATCTAGAAATGATGAGGTGACAGGTGTTCAGGACTGCACAATTTCTATATCTAGGTGTTATCTACAAAGCTATTAAAGTAAATGTGTTTTCTGAAAATTTGACCAAGTGGTAAAATAAAATGATGAAGCTACTGTTGCTATCCATGGCTTGTTTGCCGGAAAATTAATATAATTTTAGTAAGCACTTAAACACACAATTGAGTAGTGTTACTGTGGCCAGGAGTGTTTTCCCTTTATGTGACATATGCTGCCAACCCGCTTATTCCCTTTTGGGGTAACGGGAGTCTGCCGGTGCCTATATCCAGCGCACATTGGGCGAGAGGCGGGGGTACACCCTTGACAGGTCGCCAGTCCATCGCAGTGCAACACATATTCACACTTAAGGGGAATTTAGATTATTCAATTAACCTGCCGCATGGGATTGTGGGGGAAACCGGACTACCCAGAGGAAACCCAAGCAAGAACATGCAAATTCCTTCCAGGAAGTTCACCGGCGAGCCTCGAACGACAACCTTCTAACTGGAAGGCCATGGTGCTACCAACTGTACTACCCAACCAACTGCTCTTCGGAATCTTGAAACTGTTTACACACCCCTCTTAATATTATTAGCAGAATAATGTTTCTTAACATGCTGCATTAGTGAAACTAACGCAGTGAACTCTTGCTCTCTGGCTGTTTGTTTGACACCCCTGTCGTGAAGTCTCTTGAGGTAGTCCCTGATGAGGTTCTTTATCTTCTCTGTTGGTAAAACAGCCCATTATTCTTAGAAAAAGCCTCCAACTCTTGTACATTTTGGGCTGTCTTGCATGAATTGCGTGAGTTTCCTGCTAGGTACTCGCCATCCAGGGTAGGTGAATGCTATGATGGTAGTATTTTTTGTTTGGATTGGTTGATGATTGGATTCGGTTGAATGGGTGGGTTAGTGACTGGATGAAAGGATTGGTTGGTTGGTGGGGTTGAGGGTTCAGGGTTGTATGAATGGGTGGATGCATTGAATGTTGGCTGCTGGGTTGGTTAGATGGATGGGCGGATACTATATATATATAATTATGATTATTATTATATTTATTTTATTATTCATTGACCGTACTGCTTATGGCATAACTGCAATAGACATGGTTGGTGCCAGAAGTGACTGAGCTGGCGTACCTCAATACAGAATAGAGGGTGCATATTATACACTATAGAAACTCCTCTCTCAATTCAGAACAGACCACAAAAGATTAAGGCCACAAATGCTTTCTAAAGGGTTGGCTCAAAAAGACGTGCCCAGACAACACACTTAAGGAGACAGATGTCTGCACTCCAACAGGGTGCCATCGGGGTCAAACAGGGCAGGTGCTGCTCTTATGATGACCAGTAATGGCAGAAACAACTTGTGTCAGTTTCCTGTGAGTCTGTTTCCTCTCAGTACAGGACCATGAGAGTCAGGTGAATGATGAGCATGTGTGGTCCAGACCAGTGAGAGTTCCAGGGGGGTCCAGTTACAATGGCAAAATTTGGGTAAAGCTAGCAGCTTAATGAAACAATAGAAACTAAAACAGAAGAATGACACAAACCAGAGGCCTGTGCTCATAATTTCATAATTAATGCAGTTATTTTTGTAAATAGCTAAATAATGAAATTGTATTGTTTATTATGTTGGCTTGTAAAAGGCAACCTTTGGTTGTCTTTTGCATTGGACAAAAAATTCTCAACACACGTCCTCCTATACCAATGGTTCCCAAACGTTGGTACCATACCCCCTAAGGCACATGTGTCAAACTCAAACTCAAAAGTTTTAAGTGTCAAAAAAAAAATGAAAATGAAAATGAAAAAAAAAGTAGAGGCAGCGGTGTTTCCGCATCCATACTCACTCAAACTGCTGAGCTGCCGTTTCTCACACATTGAACGTAAGACTCTCGCATTTGAGTGATCTCTCACGTCACACCTCCGGTTTCTCACGCTAAAATTAATTTCAAGATGTGAGTTTTCATAAGCTGACAAAAATCAAAAGGATTTATATTAGAACAATAAGCATACAAGTGTTTCAATGCAACCGAATCGTCACTTGAATAAGTTATAAATAAATGTAACTACTCCTTAATGTTAAATAACTCATTATTTTACATTACATTCAATTACATTGTTTACATTTATAAGTTACATCTGGCCCTTTGAGGACGGCCATTATGCTAATGTGGCCCTCAGTGAAAATGAGTTTGACACCCCTGCCCTAAGGGGTATTTGAGGGGAAAATGGGAAATGTCAATTTAATTATGTTTTTCTAATTAAGAGGAGCACGAGTTTAGCATAAAGCATGACTGTCCATCTTCTGGAAAAGGTCCTTATCCATATTCATTCAACAAAAAATCAAACAAACATATTTATTTTAAATAGATATGATAAAGAGAAACAATTGAAACAGATGAAAGCGCAAGTCTGTACTGTGTGACTCAAGAACATCCATAGCATTAAACAAAGAAATGATCATTTCAGTTATGAAAGAACTATTGGTGTTCAACGAATCACGAAAAATAATCATCTGTTCAGCATTTACTTATTTTGATGTAATTTATTTATGGTCACTTTTCACTGGTATCAGGGGGTATGTGACCTAGACTGAAGTGTCTCTGAATATTTGGGAAACACTGTACCAGACTGTAACCACCAAACTATGTAAGAACATCCAGACTGGGGTTGACTTGGGCTGTAACATTTTTTCAGAGCGGTGCCACTAAAAAAAATCATTGACAATGAAATTTGCCATTGACTTAACACGGGGTCATACTTTGTAAAATTCAAACCGAGACCCCAGAGAACCCCAGGCACTAGTGGCGACCCAGAACAGTGGTGATCCCCTGGTGTTTCACAATAGGAATAATGCACAGTTCATCATAGGCCTTTCCAAAAGTACCATTTAAGGCGTGGCCAAGTAATATTATTTTGTAATTTGTTTCTTCACTTAAATTACTTACACTTGTCTCTGGGCTGCCTGTTGTATAAAGCAGGATACTTTGTGATAATTGCATATTAATGACTTTGTAGCCCTTCTTTCTTCACATGCATCTTAAAATAACCAAACCACAAGTTTTCAGGGGGTAATTTTGGGAATTTTCCTTGCAGTTGAGGCTTAGATTTTAGTTGATCCACCTGACCATATGTTGGTTTCAACAGAACCTCTTATTTTCTTCATCTTTCTTGCTACAGAACTTTTGCTTTCCACTAAAAATGCAGAAACATCAGTGCAGCACTGGATGAAAGATGCAAGAGTCTGTACAGCCATTCAAACATGTTTGCATCATTGTGCATATTACCGAGCTAAAAACAACAGGGTTTATAAACTCGATTGGGTCATCTGGGCAGGTACTGTCGCTATTCAACTCTTATATGACGATATATGGTTTCAGACAATATCATTGATTTAAATATTTGTGTGATTGTTCATATTTGCAGACAAAATATCACAAAATCATAAACTGTAGATAAACCGGGACTTAAATTCAACAGTTAAATGTAGAAGATCCACCTGGACACCAGACAGTGTGCACTCTTCAGAGAGGGGATGGTGGGGGGGAGCAGCTGTCTATGATTAGTTGCATTTTTGTTGTATTCATTGAGAGGTGGAAGAGCCTGGAGGAAAACTCTTTACTGAAAAATGATGACAAAAAGAGAAAGAGCAGAGGTCACATCCATCACTTCCTGTCAGACACACAAGGCTTCCACTTAACCCCATCACAATCCCCGAAATCTCCTGCACTTAGACCATTAGCCTCACTTTGGCTAATTATGAGATGGATTAGATGATTAGCTGATGAATAGAGCACAAATACAGCGGAGGAAATGAGATAAAAGCAGACAAGCTGCAAGAAAAGGATGTTACATGCACTAGAGCACATCATGGGGAAAATGTTTTACTGTCATTTTTCTTTTTAGTTTTTGATCTTTGTCTAATTTGACTGCTGCTACTCAGTCTGAACCTGTCCTTAAAGATCCTCTAATTGCAAATGTTATAACAGATGTTGTGTATTTCACCACCACATTCTTAAAACATGGCTTTCCTAATGAAATAATGATTTGATGTAATCAAAGTATTTTTTGGTTGATATCTCTTGAACATGATCAACATTACTGCAAGTAGAAAATAAGTTTAGTCTTTTATAGAGTTTATTTAAAATGAAGAGTTTTCACTACAACAATATTTATCAATAACTGTACCAAAGAAGATCAAAGAGAATTGAATATCGTCCTGTCTCTACTCTTTACATAAAGAGTGGAAGAGTGAATGCTGGAGCATCTGCTGGAGCTAATGTTAGTAAAATGACAGGATTCCTCTGCCAAAGACACTGCCCTGGAAAACTGGCACAGGGGAATAAACCTGTAAATGTCCAGAAGCATGCTCTGAGAGAAGGGCAACCATATGTGCATGCACAACAGAAAGTTGGCAAGGAAAATCTGCATAACAAGAAACATTTTTGTGCAAAAAAAAAGACATTGAGTTCCATGTCTCTCAGAGCTTTGTCCTCGAGTCAGTTTTACTCCAGACCAGTCACATGGAGCTTCAGTTTCAATCCATCTGGGCCCTCTCCCTCGTAGAACAATTCAACAAGAGATTCCCAACAAAGTCAAGGACAGTAGGATTCACAGCACCTGAAACATCAACTACTCCAACACATAGCAAGCCTTTCCCAGCATACCTTGGGCACACACTTTGGGCAGTTGTGACCGAGTGAGCAAGGAGATCGTCTGGAAGTTGAAGGTGTGGTGAGTGATCAAATCTCACTCTCTCCAATTTATGAGAACCACAGCTGTGGTGCCCTTGAGGAGGACACCAGTTTACCCAACAGCTCCTAGGTTACCCACTGCTTCAGCCCCGAATTACACATGAGCAAAAATCTGAATTCACATTCAACTGGCAGTGTAAACAGGGCCTAGACTCCCCCGAAGAAGACTCCAGCTGTCCTTTTTAGGATTTCAGCTAGTTTGAGAGATTGCGTTTATTAGATTAGTCTTTGGTCGAAAGTAGACTTACCTGGACAGAAGCTCCACAGCTTCAACCTAAAAAAACATCAACTTTAATGTTCAACTCACTGCTCCCCTGAGGAACAAGGCCTTCTAGACCTGAAAGAAAAAACACATCCTCACAGTCAAGACAAGCCATGGTCTCAGTCTTGACTTGGCCTTACTTTTGCATCTGCCTCAACAGTATTTGGTCTCTGTCTTACCTCAGTCTTTAGTCTCAGTGCTAACTCTGTCTCGGCTATTTTTGGTCTCAGTTTTGCCACGACCTCGGCTGTCTTTGTTGTCATTCTTGCCTTATTCTCAGCTGTCTCTGGTCTCAGTCTTGCCTCTGTCCTACCACCTTGGCCTTGACATGCTTAATATCTATTTAGATGACATTTACATTTTCTCCCCTGATCTGCCCAAGAATATTCTGCGGAGAAGTGTTTTTCTTTCTGAGACTGTCCCATAAACTGCCACATAATCGTGCTAAGGGGGTTCTGTTGCCCCCGACAAAGTCCAGGCTGTCTACAAGGGAGTGATTCCTCTGTTTGTGATGTAGACTTTTCAGTACTGAATTGTTGGAGGACAAAATGTTATGTTGGTGTCTCACTTTCAAATTCTTTGCTCATCCTGGCGAGTGAGGTATTGAGGCCATCATACATCAGCACTTTAGGTTGCTGCCCCTTCAGTCTAACGTGCATTTGCAGGCGGAGCTAGGCAGAGAGGCCATCCTTAGCTTGTTTCCATAAACCTATGGAGGTAGTCTGTCTTCGTTGGTCTCACATTACCCTAGATTTGATCAATAGTTTGCCTCCTATCGAGGTAACACAACTTTACGGTGGTGGATCTCACCTCCAATGTTGGCCATTTGTGTATGTATTCCACTTGACGAGATACATTTTACTCAATTTGAGGTTTTAGAAACCACAATAGCGACAATATTGTCAACATTTTGCCCACTGCATTTCTGTGACCATCATCAGTTTATGAGGAAAACATCTGCCATCACTCACAAGATTATACATAGATGGTGGCTACTCATCACACGAATTCTTCAAATCACCAGACTGCTGCCATGCAAGGCTAAATACTGGGTAAATAATATATTATATATATAATAAATATATATTGCTCCCATAAAAATCACTCTATTACCACCAAATTCAGGTCACACACAACTGTTCTAATGATTCAATTCAGTGCAAGTCATCAAATAAACTCAGGTTATTACAAAAAATGTAAATAGTTAATTTATTATGAGTGTTTTGTCAATTCTCAATAAAGTTGAAAATAATTGTTTGTTGATTGATGTTTTACATTTTTGTAGCGGGTAGATCACTTTGACTTGGTCATTTTAAAAGTAGCTCGCAAGCTGAAAAAGTGTGAGCACCCCTGTATTCGCAGAATAATGCTTCTCACGGGCGGCACTGTAGCACAGTGCACATGAGCACAACCTCATCCACATCTCAGGATGAGGTTGGAGATCATTCCCTGAGGGAACAACTCATAAAGGTATAGATAGAATCTTCTAGAGTTTAAATTGTCAAATGCTGCTATTATTAGGACCATTATTTGTGACTTTGGTTGTACATATGCTGTCGTTTTGAACCCTTAAAAATGTAATCACTATATGAACAGGCTCTTGGATGTGGCATATTTACAAACCTTATTCTGACCATATGACTGGCAGTGCATTTTTGCTTCGTCAATGTTTGGAGCACATGTTGGTCTTTTGTCGTTTACGATCATTTTCCCCTCCTATTTGTTTTCTAGTTAGCACTTTCACTTAGTGCACCAGGGTTTCTACTTGTTATGCTCAATTGCTTAATTTTTATTATAATTCCTTGCGCACATTGCTCATGGTGTCCAGACCTTGGTGATGTTGAATACACAGTTTGCTGTGAGCAATTGAGATTATTTTCAAAAAAGAAACTCAATTACTTCTTCTCTATTCTTGACTTGTTAATTGTTTTCCCTCTAAATGGTTTTGCTCTATTTGCCCTCCAGTCTTCCCTTGCTTGTTATTTGTTCCATTTAATAAGATATTTTTTTATGAATGTCCTGCAATCGGGGTCCACTTTCGTCTCCAGGCCTGACCGGATAAAGTAAATAGAACCGGTCCTATCTGTGTTTTAGTTTGTTAGTAGTTGTTGGAATATTGATCAGAACAAAGATAGTGCTTCTACAGCAGGAGTACGTCGTTATATTTATATGATATGTAATGAGGTAAATATAACCTTTTCTTTTTATTAGCATCTGTGTTGTGTTGGGCTAGCTAGCAGTTAGCATTCTTATAATGCCAATATGGATCAGTGCTTCTACAGCAACAACCAAGCCCAGAGCTATGAATGGTCCTGATGAGGAATGTGTGTATGCTTAGCCTTTCAACCTGCCATTTAAAAACATGATGCACAACTAAAAACCCACCTTACGACACATTCTTTTCTTTTGTTTGTTTTAGATTCAGGAAGCAACAACTGTTGTGGAACCCAATTCTGCCATTGCTGAAGCAGCAGACAGTTTAATCATCCTTGGTGCCTTACGGCACATTACAAATCTTTCTGAGAAGACCTCTCTAGTCCAGTCAGCTGGAGAATTTTATGGTAAAAGAAGAGTTGCAAGCTATTTAAAGGGATAGTCTGGCCAATTAAAATAGTGTTGTTGGTAATTCATTCTTGTGGACTTTTAAACTTGTTAACCTCAAGTAAAAAAAATAAAGGCACTATTTTGTAAACATTGTTATGCAACTGTCATGATGGAACATATTTTGTGCTGAAGAGATATACATGAACATGTTTCACAACGGACTTGAATATTTGAAGATACAATTGATTGTTTAGGGACTTTTCCTTCATGCCAACTTGGGTCTCATCAACTTGACCTTTTGTTTATTACGTTGTCAGAAGGGTTACAAAATTTGGGATTGCTGGAGGAGTTACAGAAACATACTGCGCTTTTTTTATGATATGTTCGTGAAAGAGCAAAGGCCACATCTAGGAAACATACTCCAGCAGTCTTTTTCAAGAGGACTTTTCTCCCCAAGGCAGCATCAAGAGGTCAATAGAGGAGCAGACAATTTGTTACTGGAGAGACTGGTTGATTGATGTTGAAGGTATGAATAGTTTGACATATTTTAAAGCTACGCCATTTTTTAATCATCACAGTATCATAATAAGACAATACTTAAATCATTTGTTCATGCATGTCATGTCCAAATTCACCATTTACTGCAAATAAAAATTTGATAAGCTTCATTAGAAGCATGAGATTCATAAAATTTTGACTTTGTCTTGTGATGAGAACTTTTTCTTCTTTGTTCTATTTTACTATTACTCTAAACCATATTAAGTTATTTTTTAAGAAATCTTTTGGTCACAACAAGGGCTTATTTATGAGAATTCTAGACATTGTGCTGCACAAAAAACTTAAGATTTAAGTGAGCTGTAATACAGAAAGCCACTAAATATTGACACCACAAAGTGTGTTGACAAACAGTTTCAAAACATTGCCACCAAACTGCATTTACAACTTGCTACACTTTGTTTTGCAGAGGGAGAGACTGAATCAGTAACACTGGAATCCATTGTGGAGTTTTCCACCGGAGCCTTCACAATACCGCCACTTGGCTTCCCATATTCACCTGAAATACACTTCTCAGGATGGCAAAATCTTTCCTGAAGCGAATACATACTTAATTATATTAAGACTGCCAGTACATGCAGACTACGAATCATTTAAGACTTTTGGCGTTGTCTGAAATGTTTGTATTTTTATGTTTAATTTGGATTGTTCAGTTTATTTTTTTCTTTGTAGAGAATAATGCTTTCAAAGTTAAGTATTTAAGTAAAAATCTTCAGAAATGTACATTTGTTAATGTTAAGACATTCAGTTATTTTCGTTAAGTCAAAACAAAGCATCTTGCATAATGCATTAAAAGTTAAAATGCCGTTCAATTCTGAGATGTGTTTGTTTTATGGATTTTATGCTCTAAATATTAGAGTAGAATGCTGTTTATTTTTTTAAATTTATGTAGATTTTTCAAAGTAAACAAAAAGCAGATCTGAATCAAGCCTTTATTGTGATTATTGTGGGAAATCTGTTTTCATTGCTCTACTTTTTACCATTCAAGTTATCCTACTTTTACATCCAATTTTCATTGAATCTCTTTCTTCCCAACATCAAATGTGATCATTTAGAATTTTTAAAAGAGCAAAGTTTTTGTTTGAGAATTATATTCTTTGATTAGCCAGACTAGCTGCCAAAACATGAACAATAAACCTAAAACCTGAACTTCAAACCTGGTACATGTTCAACAGCATTGGAAACCATTTCTAATTTCTATTTGCTGTGGAGAAAGGGTAATTCGAGGGCGCTCAACAGTCACAGCTGGATGTCTTCATCTTCTGCTGTGGGCAAAGACTCAATGCCATGTTCAGCCAGGCGTTCGTTAAAATGTTCTAGCCTATAAGGATCATCTCCAAAAACATTGTTGATGGCTGTGCTGTTAGTTACCTCTCTTGACAGCATTCCCTCTCTCCATATCTGGGTTTGGTGTCTTGTTATTTTCAGTTCGCAAAGTTTGGTGATTCCAAGCCTCTTTACAGTGCTGTAGTCTACTTTGAATCTCTGGAAGAAAAACTAAACTAAGTGACACTTTGTGAACATCGTTGCCAGGATCAAGCAGCTCAGAATCATTGAGACTGTAGAATCATTTTGGATGGGGGCATTTAGCCTGTGGCACTGCTGAGGTGTTATGGAGGCCCAGGATGCTTCGATAGCGGCCTTAAGCTCCTCCAGAGTGTTGGGTCTTGCGTCTCTCAACTTTCTCTTCACAATATCCCACAGATTCTCTATGGGGTTCAGCTCAGGAGAGTTGAGAACCAGTAATACCATGGTCAGGAAACCATTTACCAGTGGTTTTGGCACTGTGAGCAGGTGTCAGGCCGTGTTGAACAATGAAATCTTCATCTCCGTAAGCTGGTGTACTGTTTTGTCCAAAAGAAGCATTTCTCCTATAGACGATGGTTAACAAATGCGATCGTCAGTAACAACCCACCTGCCTCAACCCTAAGACAAACAGTTGCTTTGGTCATTATCTGACAAGTTACCCCGTGTCCCACCACCACAATCAGGTTTGCAATTTGCCGCTCCACTGCTTGGGCACAGAGTTTGCCATGTTCTCTTGCGCCAATAATCAAGATGCCAGAAACGATGCAAAGTTAACCCGGCCTTAATGCAATTATTGATCGAAGGTGGACGTGGTCAGCTCGAAATGCATTTTCAAAGTTGCATTGAATTTTGCAACATGGAGTTAAGATGGAAATGCAATTGTGAGTCTTCTAACTCTTAGTTGAAATGCATTTAGGACCAAAACCATTTGAATGATCATTATGCTACTATTTTTGCTTGGACATGTTACACATATAAAATCAGTTTGGGTTATACAACTGTGTAACTAAAAAAACAAAGCATTCAAACAATCCCTTTCGAGAAGCTGTGAAAGGTGAAAAGCGATATAGAGAGGGTTCTCTCTGCGATAATGGGTTCTATTTTATTGGTGAAATTTTTCTGTTTGATGAATTATCTATATGACAGATTTATTTTTTTTTATATCGGGCCGATAGCAATAGTTATTGTAAATACTAGAGTTGTTCCAATTCCGATACCAGTATCAAAAATACTGCCGATACCACAAAAAAAAAATCTGGCATCGGTATCGGCGAGTATTTGAGTCCACGTACCGATCCGATTCCATTTTCCTAAACATAACCTATTTATGCCCACTAGCTTTGCTTAACGCTGCAAAGCGGAAATCAATTCTTCTTCGCTGGTCAGAATGCAAACACAGGAAGTTGTGTCGTGTTGCCACATGCAACCAAGGAGAAGGACAAGCTGCGCCAGACGCAACAAACATTGGAAGCTTCATTCAAACAAAGAGAAAAGTTTTCACAAGACAGCCAATGAGCAATAAAGACAACCAACAGGATTATCAACTTTTTTGTACTGGATCACCAGCCACTGTCAGTGGTCGAAAACTAGGGAGCGCTGTTTCTGAGATATATTTGCGACTAGCCAAACTGTACGTGGGCTTTCACCGCTTAATTGAACATTTGGAGCCCCCATACAGTTTGGCTAGTCGCAAATATATCTCAGAAACAGCGCTCCCTAAGCTATATGAGACAGTGCGTGAACACATTTCATGTAAACTAAAGGACGTGCGAACTATCAGCTTCACTACTGACATCTGGAACTGCGACTCGAATCCCGCGGTCTTTACTGAGTTTGACAGCACGCTGGGTGGACACAGTGACACCGTCATCTTTTACTCTTCAAAGTGCAGTGCTGCAGGCTAACGATCGAGGGTGTGCTTGTGAAGTGGAATATTTCTAAATCCTGTGTTCATGTTATTTTGCGCGACAACACAAGCAACATGAAAAAAGCCATTAAAAAACAGATTAGCTCCACCACCTCGTCTGTAGCGGAAGTGATCCCCTCAATTACGGCTACTTGCTCGGGAGAGCCAGGAGAACACTGGTATAAAAACCATGAAAACACTTTTCTTGAGGCCGTCAAGAAATGATTCGCAACCATCGCGGAAGAGCCCTTGTATGCAGTTGCCACTCTCTTGTATCCACGTTTCAAAGATAGGTATGTCTATTACTTTTTTTTTCATGTCCATATTGATTATTGTCATTGCCATATTGAGTATATCTGAAGCACAGCATAAAATAATTTATTTTAAATTATAAAATGCATAAAATGTCAATTAATACAGGGCTAGTAGTATCTACAGCTGTATATACAGATACACACCCAAGTATCGGATCGGTACTCGGTATCGGCCGATACCCTGAGCCCAAGTATCGGGATCAGTATCGGGAGGGGAAAAAAAGTATCGGAACATCTCTAGTAAATACCTACTGAATATTGTTTTATTGCCAATATCTTCAAACTTTTTGGTCACATGGATTGCTCATGGAACAGAGAAAACAAGTTTTTTTCTTCTTCAAGTCTTAAATGGGTTTGGAGACCCTGGCACATACTAAACCACAGCGCCCCTTAAGGAACAGAGGACATAAAAGCAAAGAAGTCCTCGCTGCAGCTGACAGAGCGACTACGTAACACACGAGAAAGTCAACTTTCATATGTGGTGCCGCAATGTTTTCTGCTATCCGTTCCACTTCCTCCTACATTTCGCCTCACTCTCAAGGTAAGGTTTCACATTTGTGTGCATATTACGTATTTTGCTTGTTTTATTCTGTTTTAGTATCATTTTATTACATTAACAATGTGTAGATTTAAGGATTGAAGAAACCTTACTTGATTTTTCTCTTGTTTCTTTATTTTTTTCAACTACTTATACTGTTGTTTTTGAGAGCCGTTGCACGGATTAGGCGTTTTACATGTAAAAGTTGTGAGATGTTCGAGATATGAACGTCACCCTAGAACGGATTAATTTCGTATCTCGGGGTACCACTGTACATGAGTTTATGCCTGTATATATTTGTATTATAAGAGTCATAAAAATAAGTACATACACACGCACAGTTGATTTGGAGTAACTAAAAATACAGAGAAATACAAAAACAAACTCCCAGGGGTATACGTGTACTGGTCATCAACAATATTGAAACTCATAACTTCGCTTATTATAACGTAGAAAAAAGTAATCAACGATATAAAATAAAATTTATATAAAATAAAGAGATAAATAGCATTAGAACAACAATAATAACTTGATACAATAACTTGAAATCAAATTTCACAATATGCTGTATATCTGCAATTATAAAAGTGATTAAACGAATCAGTTTCATCAGAGTATCGCCTCGCATGCGCGACGCGTTTCAAAATCCATCACTGCGCATGCGCTTCAACATTCATTACCGCGCATGCGTTAGAACATTTGTTACGTATTCAGTGCCATTCAGTACGTTGTCGCGCTGTCGGTTGAAGTATGGAAAGCTGTAACATTTAAAGATCTGACCTGACTCCGCAATTGCATTTAAAGATAGGGATAAATCTGACTAGTAATAAATATTTTTATATGACTGGGCGTAAAGACATTTAGAGATATCTTCAATTCTAATTGCCCTAGTAAGAAAGTGAATTTGAGATATCTTCAATTATATGTTGACTAGTCAAAACCTGAAGATATCTGCAATATAATGAGAAATATCTCGAAATCATTTACGGTCAGAAATATATTTAGAGATATCTCTAATTATACCGCAGATATCTTTAAAAGAGTTACGCCTAGTACAAATATATTTATTACTACTAGTCAGAATACATTTATTCCTGTCTTTAAATGCATTTGCGTAGTCAGGTCCGATGTTTAAATGTTAACACGGCTTGCCATAGCCGAAGCGGGGACAGTCTTATAAAAGCTACAGAAATACAGTCGTGGGAATTTCAAATGGGTTACATACAAAACAAACGTATCAATAATACATATGTTTAAAACATAATGTCATAAACATTAGAAAGGTTACAAATACGGGCTTTTAATAAGTGAATAAAAAAAAACCCCTATAAACATGAGGCAATGGGTCCTAATTTGTGCCGTAACTTTTCATACTGACAAAAGAGTTTGAGCAAGCATAGAATCCCTTGCAGTCAAATCTCACAGGGCAGCAAAATCCATTAGAACACAGACTTCACAAGTGCCGTGTGGTTGAAGGTTATCTTGATTTTTGGTGTGATGTTTCCATCTGGTGGTGAGCACATACAGCACATGCTCACTTTAATTTCCTCTTTTAAGTCATGGCCCATGATTTTGATCCTTTTAAAGTTTGCACGCCTGCAAGGAACTTCAACACAAGAAACTACATTTGGCTACATTTGGTACTAAAAGTCATCACAGTAGTTACCAATGCAGTCGATGCTGAATAGCTCCCTCGAAGGTAACCATACTTACTGAGGAGTTTTGCTGTAACTGCCTCTTAGTTGTTCGTTAACTAAGGAATAGTCTTCTAGAGTGTTACCAAAAAATAAAAACTTTTAATAAATAATAATTCAGGGTATATACCCTGTGTAAATGGGTTGTGTTCAGTTAAGATGGTTTCATGAATTGTCTTTCCTCACAAACAGATGTGCAAGCAAATCCCCTCAGGAATGCAGAATTTTACACGGCATGGGTTTACATCATCAAATTAAAAGATGTAATGAATAAATCAAATCATGACAGAGAAACACTTCAACAAAACATGAACAATTGCATCAACCATGAAAACAAACGAGCAGAAACAGTAAATTACCTTGGTTTATGATTACTTCCTCAGAGCAGAAATGTCCTAAACTGAACTATATGACTACAGTCGCAGAATTCTTTGCTAAGCATTGCCGATAAAAGTATACAACTGTGTTATATTTATGATATAAAAGGAATTGTTTACTCAATGGTTTTATATTTATTATAGCGTTATGTACAGTTGTATACGGTGCTTTAATTACCATAACAGTTAGCAACCTTTTAGCTTTGGTGTTAGCCTGACACTCTACATGAATTAAACATTGCTGTTAAACATCACTTTGCTAAACCCCTCGAGATGAAGAAAGTGTTTGGTATGAATTATTGAAGTCACTTTCAGCATCACAAGATTAAGGTTAGCATTGTATAAATAATTAAAGTTGTATTGAGGTGATGAAGCTCATGTGAAAAGAGCATTTGGAAGTGTGGGTGATTTTTTTTCTTTTTTTTTAAAAGCCTCCAGAGAAGCATCCAAAAACAGAACCCCAATATGGAACACCACTGCCACCCTTTTTGTGTGTGCGTGTGTGTGTGTGTGTGCGCGTGTGTGTGTGTGTATGCTGGGGGAGGGTGTGTATTTGAGGGGTGGGGGTTATCAGTTCTTAGGTTTGACAAACGTGTCGTTTTGGGGGACCTGATCAATATGAGATTGCAAATCACAGGACAAAATAAAGCACTTACAATAAAGACATTTACGTTAAGCATATAATGGGGGACATTGTTATCGGCGATCTGAAAAAGTCAGAGCGTTAATGAGGGAGAAAGCAAGACTCAAATGTGGCCGAGCAGGATGTTAAAAGCTGCCTTCCACTCTCCCCCTCGTTGATACACTGTAGTGCTGGGCGATATGACGATATATATCGTGGGGACGATAGAAAAGTGTCTATCGTCCTATTTCTCTTCTATCGTTTCTATCGTTTCTAACCTAATTTTATCAATTACTAAAGAAAATATTGCATTAAATAGGCTATGACAAATGTATGATAATGTCTTGTGGCTATGCAATGCATACTCTACCCTTTATATAAGTGATAATCAAGAATAAAACTTTTTCGCAAAGAAACTCTGTCTTGTGATTTTGAGACGTGACGCTTTACGTTGTTGCGACATGCTTTACGCTAGTTAACTCGTGAGTGCTTAAAGATGGAGACGCAAGAGATGAATGCCCGGAGTCGCAACAAATTGAAACTGCTACGCAGGCAGCAGCCCAAGAAGTTCTTTTATCGTAACGTGGGAGTACATCAGTGATTTGGTTGCATTTTGCCTTCAAGAGCTCCGACACAGAGCAGAAGACAGTCATCTGCAAACTCTGCCAAAAAACTGTTTCCGCACCCGACCCTAACACAACAAACCTCTTTAACCACTTGAAGAAGGTTCACGAAAAAGAATACTGGAGAATCGAAGAAATGCGACGTAAAGAAAGTTGTGAAACAGCCCGGGCAAGTGGCGAGAAAAAATATAGCCAGCCTAAAATTAAAGAGTCTTTCATAAAATGCACACCGTATGAAAAAGTCCCAGCGCCATAAAGAAATCACATGTGCCATCTTGCATTACTGTTGTAAAGGCATGATCCCTGTGTATGCAGTTGAGAAGGGTAGCCTCGTCAAAGTGCTTGATCCGAGGTACGTTATGCCCAGTCGTAAGCACTTCAGTAATGTCAAGTTGCCTCGCTTATATAACGCATGCCGGGCCCAAGTAGAGAAGGATGTTTGCAGTTTATTTTTATAATACTATTTAAATAACTATGACGTGGTTACTATACCTCTACCTCCACCACATCTGTTGTCATTTGATACGTTTACATTGCTGCACTAAAATGTAGTTTTTCTCATTTGTGACAGTTCAGTTAAATGTCACTTCAAAATAAAGTTGCAAAAAGAAGTATGCAATGATATTTTTGTCAAACTTTTCAGAGAATAACTGAAAACGTACTTTATTGTGGTATATCGTGATATATATCGTTATCGTGATATAAAATAATCCATATCGTGATATATGATTTTTCCATATCCCCCAGCACTACGCTGAAGATAGCAAGCCTTACATACGTCCAGTTTAGTGTAAACATTTGTTGAACATGGCAGACAATTGTAGTGAGCCGTCAGATGCACCGTTTTTGGGTGTCTGGATATAAAAGGCTAACCGAGTATTGAGTTAATACACCAGTATTAAAAGAGGGCAAAAGCAGACAAATAAATGTATGACTAAAGAGAGTGTAAAAACAATAGAGGTGTCCAAATGTACACTTACAGCTCTATCTGTTTGAAACCCAAAGGTATGAAGGAATTTCACACAAACTGTGCCACTCTGTAATTGAAGGATAATCAGGTGCTTCACAACCAAGTAGACTTGTTTGTAAATCGAGACATCAGTAGAGAAGAGTAGATATCATGAGAGGGTGAGTATTTTCAGCCAAGGAGGAGTTAATAAAATTAGTAATTTACATTATTTAAAAAAACTATCATAGTTATCTGTAGGAAAACGTCTATATTTGTATTTCTTAAACGAATGCCTGAAAACAGATTATGATCTTTGGGTTTCATTCTGTGGAATACAATAGTCTACCACACGGTTTTCTCTTATCGCAAGTTCTTTTTGAAAAGTAAACTTGGCTGAAACAAATGGATTGCGTGACCAGAGGCAAAAAACAGAGCTCACCCTCGAACTATGCTGAAATGAATGCATTCTCGTTTATTTAGTTCAAATCATTCTTTCATTGAACAATTCAAGTTCAATTTATTTATATAGCACATTTAAAACAGTCATTCAGGCTGACCAAAGTGCTTCACAGCAAACACAAATACAAGACATACTTCAAGATCCATACACACAACAGTAAAACAACCCGCTTGACAACTTTATGATAAAATTAATAACAAAGTTAAAAAGAGCTATATGATAAAACTACTTATGATAAAACAAATAATAAATATTAATAACAACTTTATGATAAAATTAGTACACTAAGGAAAAAATTAGTTTTGAGCAAAGACTTAAAAGAAGACAAAGAAGGCACCATCCTAATCTCTAAGGGTAAGCTATTCCAAAGTTGAGGCCCTGCTACCGCAAAAGCCTGTGCTGCCCAGAGGTTTTTTTTTACCCAGGAGTTACCTGAATCGTTTGATTCACTCATAGGGCCCGATCGCCCGCTTCTCCGTTCCTGTCTCCTTGTCAAGCTACAGCTCCGTGCCGTCACCTCTAGCTCCAGCGGAACCGATGCAGATTTGAAGTACTTGTCTCTCTCCAGAGGAGAGACAGCGGCGTCTGAGGACTCGCCTCTGTATTTATTGCGCATCTCCAGACCATTTTCTGGCTTCCTGCCCTCTCTGTCGATCCCGCACTTCTCCACGCTCCGGGTTCACAAGGTCTCCTACTGCGCGCAATCTGTTTGCCGGAGAGGTTAGGGTCCCTGCTACGGATCCATCACGCACGGAGGTACCTGTGTCCATTCGGGTAGGAGAGACTTTTATTCCGTGTTCAACCCTGATTGACTCTGGAGCTGAGGGTAACTTTATTGACTGCTCTTTCGCCTCTAAATACAGGCTGCCGTTACAGACTCTTCCACAGCCATGTACTCTCTGGGGGCTGGACGGAAGAGTGATTTCTAGGCTGAACCAGTCCACGCTATCCCTCTCTTGTGTTACTTCAGGTAACCATCTCGAAAGAGGGGCATTTTTAGTTATTGAGTCACCCTCCGTACCCATTGTTTTGGGTCACCCCTGGCTCGTTAGACATGGACCGCATGTGTCGTGGGGAATGGGAACTATTTTGTCTTGGAGCAATGACTGTTACTCCTCCTGTCTAGTGTCGGCAGGAGCACGAGAGAGCTCGGTTCCTTTGCCGACTCACAATATCGATTTAACTGTTGTTCCAGAATGTTATCATGATTTAGCTTCTGTGTTTAGTAAGAAGTTAGCCACTTCCTTTCCTCCTCACTGTTCATATGATTGTGCTATAGACCTCCCGGGGACTACTCCCCCTAGAGAACGCCTTTATTCCATCTCACTGCCTGAGCGCGAGACATTAAAGCAGTATATTACAGAGGGTCTTAATGCTGGCACAATTGTCGCCTCATTCTCTCCCGCTGGAGCTGTTTTTTTTTTTTGTTAAAAAGTCTCACGGTTCTCTAAGACCATGCATTGATTATCGGGGTCTCAACCAGATTACTATTAAAAATCGATACCCTTTGCCACTCATGTCTTCTGCGTTTGAGGGGATACAGGAGGCTAGGTTCTTCACTACCCAAGATTTAAGAAACGCCTACCACTTAGTGCTCATTCGAGAAGGGGTGAGTGGAAGACCGCATTCAATACCCCTTTCGGCCACTACGAGTACTGGGTCATCCCTTTCGGTTTGGTCAATGTCTCCTCCGTCTTTCAGGCTCTCATAAATGACGTTCTCAGGGACATGCTTAACAGCTTTGTGTTTGTCTACCTCCTGATTTAGACACACACATTACTCATGTTCGCCTCCTAGTAAATTGCCTTTTTTGTTAAAGTGGAGAAATGTACATTCCACATGACAGAGGTTAAATATCTGGCTTATATCGTCAGCTCCCAGGGCATCAGGATAGACCTCGATAGGATTCGTGCTGTTAGAGACTGGGCGATTCCTTCTTCTCGTCAGGAATTATTACGTTTCTTGAGCTTTGCAAATTTTTATAGGCGATTTATTCGCAATTTTAGCCAGAGAGCGGTTAGACGTAGGGGTCAGGGTCATTAGTTCTTGGTTGACTGGGTTGGGTATGGTCCTGATGAGAGAAGCTGGGTTTCGGCCAGAAATATTCTAGATCGCTCTCTCATCGAGGAATTTTACAGAAGACATCACTCTCAGTGACCTTTTTTTTTCGCGCCCAGTGTGCGCCTCCTTGGGCTACTGTCATAAGGAGTTTCTTATTTCTGACTGCATTTAACTTTTTTCCTCTCCTGATCTTCTTGATTGCTCCTCATTTGTCTCAGGTGTTCCTCATCTAACTGATCCTTTCTTTCTCCCTATTTAAGTTATCCTCACTAGTCTTTGTGAGGTAATACTGTTTGTTATTCCCTGTGGCAGTTTTCCTAAATTATTTATTGAAACGTTTTTAGGTCAATTAGGTCCACTAATTAGGTCAATTGGCAACATAATTGAGTATAAAAAGAGTTTCTCAGAGTGTCAAGATAGGTAGAGTACCACTAATTGCCACAATGTTGCGCAGAAAGATAGTGGAGCAATATCAGAAAGGTGTTACCCAGCGAAAAATTGCAAAGACTTTGGATATATCATTATCAACTGTTCATAACATCATCCGAACTTTCAGAAAATCTGGTACAAGGCCGTAAAACCATACTGGATGCCTGTGATCTCCAGGCCCTTAAACGACAAACAGGAATGGTACTGTAAAGGAAATCACAGAATGGGCTCAGGAATACTTCCAGAAACCATTGTCAGTAAACACAATCCTCCAGCTGACATTCTACAGTGCAAAAAAGAAGCCATTTCTAAGCAAGATCCCCAAGCTCAGGTTGTTTTCACTGGCCCAGGCACCATTTAAAATGGAGTGAGGCAAAACGGAAGACTATTCTGTGGTCAGACGAGTCACATTTCCAAGTTCTTTTTGGAAATGTGGGACACCATGTCATTCGGACCAAAGAGGACAACCCTTAAAGGTTCAGAAACCTGCATCTCTGATTGTGTGGGGTTGCATGAGTGTGTCTGATAAGTCACCATCAATGCAGAAAAATATATTCAGGTTCTAGAGCAACATATGCTACCATCCAGACGTCATCTCTTTCAGGGAAGAGGAAGGTGCCACAGAGAAGGCCCAAGACGATTGAATAGTTAGAGGCCTGTATTAGACAAGAAGGGAAGAGCATTACTATTTCTAAACTTGAGAAACTGGTCTCGTCAGTCCCCAGACATCTGTTGAGTGTTGTAAGAAGGGGAGATGCCACACAGTGGTAAAAATGTCCTTGTCCCAACTTTTTTGGGATTTGTTGACACCATGAAATTCCGAATCAAAATATTTTCCCCCTTAAAATTGTAAATTTTCTCAGTTTAAACTTTTGTTCTGTGGTTTATGTTCTATTCTGAGTAAAATATTACAAGCTGTCCTGTTTTACGACCGGCTCACTGAATCAAAGGCCTTCTCAGCGTCTAAGCTAATTATAAGTGCTTCAAGTTTGTCTTGTTGAATTCTGGGTAATACATGTAGCGATCGTCTTATGTTATCATGAGTTTGTCTTAAAGGAAGGAACCCAGTCTGATCATTCTGTATGAGCTGGGGGAGGATCTTAGTTGCAAAAAATTTGGAGTCTACATTTAATAAAGAAATCTGTTTGTATGAGCTACAGTCGGTTTTATCTTTTCCCTTTTGGTATGACTGGAATTTTGCTGCATCTCTAAAAGGATCAGTCACGAACAATGGGTTCAATAACTTAACACCAGCTAATAATTTTAGCCATGTTTTCAGACCATAAAATATGCTGTAAATTACAGATTTTCCCCCCTAACATTCATTCATTTTCCAACCCGTTTATTCTCGTTTTGGGGTCACTGAGGTCTGCTCCACACACACACACCCTGGACACACACACCCTGGACAGGCGTTTTCCTCCTAACAGTGAGAACCTAATTTTTTTTATATTGTAGTTATTTATAAAAAAACATGCAGTTTCTAAGATTTAGGGTTTATCAGAAAACCCGGAACAATAACAACAGAAAAACACTGAATTCATTCAAAATACTTTATTTTATACAACTTAAAGTAATTCAGGTCAAATTTGTGGGCAATTTAGTGTCACCAATCCACCTGAGGTGCATGTCTTTAGAATGTGGGAGGAAACCGGAGTACCCGGGGTAAACCCACGCAGACACAGGGAGAACATACAAACTCCACTCAGAGAGGCTCCTCCAGGAACCAAGTATCTGAGCAGCCTCAGTGATAACCACCGAGACTCTGTGCTGCCCATCAGCAACGGTAAACAGGCTCCAGTTACCTGGAAAACGAGGAGAGAAAGAGCTGTGTGAGCTTTAGTGCCTGGATTCACAATTTCTTGAACATCTTGTGAAGTGCCACGTACCATGTGAACTCTAGATATTGTCTGTGTGATCTTGTCATCACTGTCAGGATCCACAGAGATTCGGAGCGATGAGGCTGTGGAGAGTCAGAAACAACTGGCAAGAACAAAGAGCTAAATCTGGTGTTAGAGTTTCTATCCACACACTGCAGATACAGAAGCTATCGATAACAGAAGCCCTACCTTGACACTGTAATATTCATACCTGGATGGCGTCGCACCTCAGTGTAGGTCCTTTTCTTTTTTTAAAGTTCTAGTTTCATTTAAAAGAATGATGTTTTTTATACCTTTACCTCCTACCTTTAAACTGAACTACAATCAGTGTTTCCACACAGTGCTCTAGCTCTGGATTACAGCCTTTAAAGACATTGTGAGGAGAACCTGCAACGAAAAAAAAATGTATTATTCTTCCCGCATTACTTTTCCTTAATTCAGCAAATCGTGGAATAAACGGCTTCACTCAACCACTAACTATTAGCGGACAAAATGCTTTTGTGTCATATATTCTGATGAATGGCTAAGAAATCAGGAAATTTGCCTGGTTGTGTGAACTTATGAGCACAACTGTACTCCCATACCTGTGATATCTCACTTACCGTGACGGTTGTAATCTCGAACATGATTCTCCGGTTCCCCATGAAGAGCAGCATCAGAACTGAAATGATTAACAGCAATCGTGTTAAACACAACCACACTCTTCTCTATTGTGAACGTGAGCCAGTCAGCTTCTCTTCATTCCCATCGTACCCGTCTGAACATCCAGGGATGCCGAAGGTTCATCCAGCGGTGCTGTATGATCTCTTCAAGTGTTAAGCGATCCTCTGGATTGCGTTCAAGACACTTGGTGATCAGATCTTCACATCCTATCAAGAGACAGCAAGTGCAAATTTATATAGATAAAAAAATGTATGATTATTAAATCCTGAAGCACTGCGATGGACTGGCGACCCGTCCAGGGTGTACCCCTGCCTCTCGCCCAATGTGCGCTGGACATAGGCACAGGCAGACCCCCGTGACCCCAAAATGGGAATAAACAGGTTGGGAAATGAATGAATGAATAAACTGAAGCTACACTATTAGGAGGGAATACATTCATAGAAAAAGTTATTAATATATATTTAAGTTCCATTAGGAGCATAGTTCAGTTCTGTTTATCAATCTTTCTGTTCACTTACTGCCAACGATTGATCCCAGCCTTCTTATTGGTCTGATGAAGATGTCTTTCACCAAGCGGAATGGGAGATGACCCGTAAGCATCGTTGCTAGTATAATACCCAGGAACCAGACATTAGTTGGAACCGGATAGTATTTGCCATCCCCAAAAGCCTCTGGTGGCTGGAAATGAAAGTCACCTGTCAACAAAGTAAGATGTTTAATATTTAATTGTATTCCATAATAAAAGTCAGAGTGCATAAAAACAGTAATTTATGAAACTATTGTGACTGGCTGATCACAAACCAGTGCTAAACTACCACAGTGTGTTCAGTTAATAGACAGTGGTATGAGGTATGATCATTTCTGTGTGTAGGAAACTGTGAAAACAGTAAAACGTGTGAGCCTTGGGAACCATGTAAACCATTCATTGCAGCATCTCTCTGTGACAAACATTGCGTCCAGCCTAGACACTTTAGTTTCCTTTACAACGAGAAAAAAATGGACACAAAATGGTGATTCACCATCATAAGTTCTGCTGTCATATCCATCCTCATCCACCAGGCGTGCTGAGCTGAAGTCCATCAGCTTGATCTGTAGAGGACAGAGTTGGTTAGTGTGCAAGTAAAGCTACAGTTAATGGTGAAGATATTTACTCAACTAAATGTCATTACCCACCTTTGGTATCAGGTCAATATTCACCAGGATGTTCCGCAGGTTGATATCATTGTGGAAAACCTTGCGGCTGATGCAGTGCTGCACGGCGTTAACCAACTGCCCCATTATAAGGCGAGTTATGTTTGCAGTCAAACCATTCTCTATGTCGATAAACTCTTTGAGTGACATGCACGGTTGAGGGTACTCCATAACCATGGACAATGTATCTCCACCGTCGAACCACTCATACATCTGTATCACGTTAGGGCAGACTGGGGAGCGGCACAGCTTCACCATCATTGCCACCTCTCGATACAGAGGTTCAGGATGATCAGGCTGGAGAGGGCGAAGAGAAGTCATTTATTTTACAGAGGTTCAGTACAAACTGTTTAACAAGTTGATGACAAATACAGTAAACGTAAACTTTATGGTTATTATAAATTGAAGGTTTAAAAAAAGAGATACCTCCTAACAGTTTAAAAGCTGCTTGTACCAGATACCAGGTCATATAAGGTCAAAAAAGAAAAGTCGCGAGGTACTTAAAACTTTCCTTAGAAGAAACTTCTGACATTAGCTGGAATGTTTAGGTAACTTGTGTAACCCCATGTTCCCTGAAAGTCTCCCCTCCCTTTTTAAGGGAATGTGTGGTTGTGCAAGTAACCCAGAATTTCAGTTGGTTCCTGAGATGTTTGTTGGTGGTAAACCGACTGATTGGGAACCCCTTTTTAAAAGCCATGCCCGAAGTCCTTCCAGACAGACCCGACACTAAACTAAGAAGGTTAGCAACTAACGCCATAGAAACCTGAATGGGAACTCCTTTTGCCCCTGCCCGGAAATATCATTGACAGGGAAGTCTCACAACACTGAAAGCGTAGCTGTCCTCAGTTGAGGAGGAGAGCAACCAGAACGAGAGCACCCCTCGACCCATGGTAACAGAAAGGGGTCATAGTAGCCGCCTGAGAAGCTGTATGATATAAACAGAAGGGAGCGAGAGGGCACGTCACAGTCCCATAGGGTGCTTTAAACGACCACAAAAAGGGATGTATTAGATCTTTGTATCTTTAGGCAAACAAGCAAACATTATTTAGTGTTACCATCACCCATCGTCCATCGCCATTGTACAATGCCAAATAACTTGACAATGCCCAACTATAGTACGTACTGTAAGGCTTAGTTGCATCGGTTTTTTTTATTAAACTATATGTAATGTTTTGTCAACTTACCACAACAATATAAGAGTCACTCGCAGGCCTGGGGCCACTTTTGATTGCAACCTGAAAATAGAGGAAACAGCATTAACAGAGTACTGTCTCGCTAACTTTAAGGTTAGGTTCATTTTACAAGTACAAGCTTCAGATCCAGTTGAGTAAGAATGCGTTACCTCCATCCAACCGTGTTTTGCCACGTATATCGTACCAAAGCTTCCATTAACCAGAAGTTCTTTGAATTCATAAATGTCTGTCACATTTCCTGCAAACAGAAGAGGTGGCAAGGTCAAGTAATACTCGTAAATGTACAGTTAAAGGAAACGCTCAATCAAACCAAGAGTATTTTCATGTGATCAAAAAAAGCAAACAAGAAATCTCACCACTGCAAGCCGCATAATCCGAGACTGGTTTTCTGGCAGCTGCTACGATGTTCTTTGAACTCTGGAGCCTAGATGGTCCTGGGACAGACTCAGGTTCTGGTTGAGAAACAGGAGCAGAAGCAGGAGTAGGAGCAGGAGTAGAAACAGGAATAGGAGCAGGAGGAGCAACAGGATCTCCTGATCTCCTGAAGTCCTTCCTCGGTTTCCTGAGCATAAAGCTTATTCGTCTCCTGTCTCGTCTGGAAACTCCTTGAATATGTAAAAAATGAGAAGATAAATATTCATTCATTTTCCTGCCCGCTTATTCCATTTCGGGGATCTCCAGCTCACACCAGCTAAGAGGCGGGGGTACACCTTGGACAGATCGCCAGTCCATAGCAGGAGAAGATAAATATTTTAAACATTATTATACAACAGTCACTGAATGAAAACAAAAAGATATTTTGCTACACAAGAGGATCTTGTTTTCAGTTTGGTAACTTGAAGAATTCAGTCAGTAGAGCATTACTCTCAATGCAAAGGCTATGGGTTCAAACCCCAGGGAAAGCAAGAAATGACTAAATTTGTTTTTTGCTTCAAATGTAAGTCACAAAAACATCTGCCACATGCATAAATGTAAATATCCTAAAAAAGACAGACCAAAACAAAACAAAAGCCAACAGGAACTCTCACCTCTGCTAGCTTCTTCATCAGGGTCTGCGTTCACTGAACCCTGGAGCCCAGATGGTCCTGGGACAGGCTCAGCTTCTGCTTGAGGAGCAGGAACAGGCTCTCCTGATCTCCTGAAGAACATTCTTACGCTCCTGAAGAAAGCACAGACGCGTCTCCTGCGTCGTCTGGAACCTCCTTGAATTAGTAAAAAAAACATAAATATTTAAGACATGAGTAAGAAACAGTCACAGAATAAAACCAAAAATATATTTTTGATACACAAGTTGAAGTTGTTTTTAGTTATTTTTCAGCTGTAGAATTAGAACGAGATCCTTAATCAGACTGTAATTAGTTGCCTACTTGATTACTACTAGCTCCGCATGTCCTGCCTGTTCCCACTGTATTCCTCCCAATCATGTATGGTTTATACCTTGTTTTGTGTATTTTGATGTATGGCGTCCTTGGGTGACTAGAAAGGCACCACTAAATAAAATGTATTATTATTAATATTAAAAAAGACAGAACAAAGTTTAAAAAGCAAACAAGAACTCTCACCTCTGCTAGCTTCATCCTCAGGAACTGCAGTGTCCGGAGCCGGATCTGCCACTGCGTTCACTGAACCCTGGAGCCCAGATGGTCCTGGGACAGGATCAGCTTCTGCTTGAGGAGCAGGAACAGGCTCTCCTGATCTCCTGAAGATCTTCCTTGCTCTCCTGAAGAAGGCACAGATCCCTCTCCTGCCTCGTCTGGAACCTCCTTGAGTTAGAAACGTAACAGTCACTGTTAAACTAAACGTGCAGAAACAAAGCCACGGTCCTGCAGGTTCTAGATCTGTTTCGATCGGCTGTGAGAGGTCACATATAGAGTCAACTATTGTAAAGTCACCAAGACGAGTCGGAACAATGCTCAAAGTGCAGAGATGAAAATAGCACAAGAGCAGTTACCCAGCAGCGGTCATAGCAGCAGCATCTTCCAAAGCCATTTCATAACCAAGAAATCACAGAATCTGTGGCTTTTTATAAAGTTAAAGAGATGGTATGAAAGCTTATATGTAGCAAAATTCAAATGTAAATGCAAAAATTGGCGTTCATACGGGTTCAAATTAAATTGCAAAAAAATAAGGAAAATTAAATTACATAATTAACATTTTTCACAAATATAATGCAAATATTGAAATTGTATAAAAATGTATAATATGTAGACAGATTTACATATAATAGTTGAGAGGTTAAAGGGATAGCTTACTCATTTTATCAATATAACATACCGAAAAAAGTATTATGTGTTTGAAATAACAAGTAAATAATGAAAGAATTAATGTGAACTACCCCAGTTATAAAAGCAATGCTGTTTATGTCATGGTCATACATAAAATATATATATAATATAACATAATACTAATAATAATAACAACATGATTCATCTTTTACAGGGAAATGTTATAATCATCATGTACTATGAGAGATACATTTGAATTTGGCAACTAATAAAGCACCAAAATGTTTATGTAATTTCAAAACCTAAAGTATATTTGTAAAAGGCGAGTGTAAATTATATAATTACTTTCATTTACATTTTACAACATAATTTAAATGTAAGTGAAGGCCACATGGCATTTAGCATTTGAATTTTGCTACACATAAGCTTTTATAATTAGCCAACAGAAACATGTGACCACGTTTTCTTGGTAATTTTGTTTAATTCCAATATCTTTTTGATTAAGATATTCAGCAAATATAGTTAACGAGAATAGTAGTACATATCTTTAAACCTTGTTGATCAATGGTTTATGATAGACATGTTACTAATAAAGAAGATGTTATGTAAATCATGTGTTTTAAACTAATTTGTTACATAAAAAATTAAAATTTGTAGTTATGAATCTCCCAGACCAAACTTTTATAAATATTACACTTATATATCCTTTGAACACATATTTAATTCATAAAAATGGGTTGAAAGTTAATCAAATATCAAATATTGACTGGCAGCAAGTCTGGTTTGTTAATCACGACATCTTTTGGACTCAAACTCGGTGTTTGGTCATGAAATATGGTTAAACTCAGCCTGCAATTATATCATAACATTAAAATAACTTTCTGAAGATATATCACAGAAGACTACAGCAGCCGGGTCTGAGCAACACAAAGTTCAGTTCAGAAAGAAATGATTTGAAGCCGTTTCTAACATTTTCAAGTAATTTAGTTCATGAAATGTTTCATTCGTACAGTTGTTTCAACGCAGTGAGTAAACATTCAGAAAGTTATTGTCACACCTGTTTCCCCTCTGATCGTTTCACCTCTCAGCTGCCCCTCGTTTGTTCCTTATTAGCAGTACTATTTATTTCCTCCTTTCCATGTTTCCCTTACTGGCGTATTAGTTTTCTCTAATGCTTGTTCTAGAGACACTCAGTTTAGTTTGCTCTCCTCTTATGTTGTAGTTATTTTTGGACAATTTTTCCAGACACCCAGAAGACGGTGCATCTGTTGTACTTTGGTTAATAAATATTTTTTACTCACTGCAATTGGGTCCTTCTCAGTCTATTTCCTGACAGAATACGCCAGTCTGTCATGGACCCAGCAGCTGGAACCACCATGCAGGATGCAGTCCAACATCAAGGCGCGCTTCTTGGTCGACACACCGCTGAGATTGCGGATTCCAGACGCGTCATCGAGTCGCTCGCTTCACGGGTGAACGAACTCAGCGCAGCCCTGAGTACTCTCCAGGCCTCTCACTCAGGAACAACCACTGTGCCAGAACCAAGGGTGAATAATCCACCGATTTATTCGGGAGAGCCGGATCAGTGTTTAGCATTCCTCACTCAATGCGAACTTGTATTTTCATTACAACCCCGCACCTATGCCACGGACGAGGCCAAGGTCGCTTTCGTTATATCACTGCTAACCGATCGAGCCCGTAGCTGGGGAACTGCACTATGGCGCTCCAAGGCTAACTGTTGCCAGAGTTTCAAGGCCTTCCAGGAGGAGATGGTTCGGGTTTTCGATCGTTCGCTATCTGGTTTCGAGGCATCCCGAGCCTTAGCCTCTCTTCGCCAGGGTTCACACTCTGTGACCGACTTCGCCGTAGAGTTCCGGACACTGGCAGCTTCGAGTGGATGGAATGAGGCTGCTCTCGTCGCTCGGTTCCTGGAAGGTCTCAATCCCGAGATTCGAGACGAGCTGCTGATACAGGAGCTTCCTACCACTTTCGATGCCGTTGCGGAGATCGCTCTTCGCATCAACAAGAGGCTACAGTCACGCCGGCTCCGCAGAGGATTTCCAAGGGAGACTCGGGAGTCTTCGGCAGTTTCCGACAGTTTCGACTCTTCTTCGTTGGTTTGTGACGTCACTTCCCCCGAGCCGATGCAGCTTGGAGGTTTTCATCTGTCCCGGGCTGAGAGACAGCGGCGGATTGATCAACAGCTCTGTGTTTACTGTGCTAACGCGGGTCACCAACTCTCTCAGTGCCCTTTAAAAGGAAAGGCTCGCCGATAGAGAGGAGATATTTGGTGAGCTCCACAACTGTTTCTCCTCTCTCCGCTCCTTCACGCACACTGTTACCAGTGACTATTTCTGTTAGGTCTTCTTCCATTCAGATACATGCTCTGTTGGACTCTGGTGCTGAGGGAAATTTTATGGATAAATCTTTTGCTGTAGCTAATTGCATTATTTTACAGAGACTTATGAAGCCTATTTCCATTTATTCTCTGGATGGACATGTTTTTGCAGAGGTTTCTCACTTCACTGAACCAGTCAACCTCCTTGTTTCAGGCAACCACCAGGAAAGACTCAGTTTTTATGTTTTTCATGCTCCTAAGACCCCTGTAGTGCTTGGTCATCCCTGGCTGCTCGGACATAATCCTCAGATTGACTGGCTTAGTGGGAACATTCTCTCTTGGAAGCTCTCATGTCACTCCTCCTGTCTTTTGTCAGCAAAGTCTTCTGTTCAACCTTCTAATTCTCCTTTGACCGAGATCCCTGATCTAGCAGGGGTTCCGGAGTGTTATCATGACCTTGCTAGGGTTTTTAGCAAATCTTTAGCTTCCTCTCTACCTCCTCACAGACCTTATGACTGTGCCATTGATCTCCTCCCCGGTGCTATTCCTCCCAGGGGCCGTCTTTACTCCATCTCGGCTCCTGAGAGGAAAGCACTTGAGGAGTATTTGGAGGAGTCCCTGGCGGCTGGTACTATTGTTCCCTCCTCCTCGCCAGCAGGAGCCGGTTTTTTTTATCGTTAAAAAGAAGGACGGCTCCTTGCGTCCGTGCATAGACTACCGCGGTCTGAATAAGATCACTGTTAAAAATAAATACCCCCTTCCTCTCATGTCAAGTGCGTTCGACCTCTTACAGGGGTCGACCATATTTACCAAGCTAGACTTGCGCAATGCCTACCACCTTGTGCGCATCAGAGAAGGGGACGAGTGGAAAACGGCGTTTAACACCCCGCTCGGACATTTTGAGTACCGCGTCCTCCCGTTCGGTCTCGTGAACGCTCCTGCAGTGTTCCAAGCATTCGTTAATGATGTCCTTCGGGACATGCTTAACGTATGCGTCTTCATTTATTTGGACGACATTTTAATTTTCTCTCGAGATGCCCAATCGCACACCATTCATGTGCGCAGTGTCCTCCAGCGCCTTCTGGAGAACCGCCTTTTCGTTAAGCCAGAGAAATGCGCCTTTCATAAGCCGTCAGTTCAGTTTTTAGGACACATAGTCGGTTCGGGAGGGTTACGGATGGACCCCGCCAAGGTCAGTGCTGTGCTGGACTGGCCCGTGCCCGAATCTCGTTCCGCGCTACAGCGCTTTTTGGGTTTTTCTAATTTTTACAGACGTTTTATTCGCAACTTTGGCTCGATCGCTGCTCCTCTTTCTGCGCTCACCTCCGTTAATCAGCCTTTTGTATGGTCTCGTTCTGCCCAAGAGGCATTTGACCACCTCAAGAACCTTTTTACTTCTGCGCCGATCTTAATCACTCCCTCTCCTGACAAGCAGTTCATCGTCGAGGTCGATGCTTCTGAATCTGGGGTCGGAGCCGTTTTGTCCCAGCGCCTCGAGTCCGATGGCAAGGTTCACCCCTGTGCTTTTTTTTCTCACCGCCTTAACCCCACCGAACGTCGTTATGGGGTTGGTGATCGCGAGCTCCTTGCCATTAAGCTGGCACTAGGAGAGTGGCGGCATTGGCTAGAAGGGGCATCCATTCCTTTCATAGTCTGGACAGACCACCGTAACCTTGAGTTTCTCCGCTCCTCTAAGACTATGAACGATCGGCAGTCCCGGTGGTCTCTCTTTTTGGCACGCTATGACTTTATCATTACGTATCGCCCCGGTTCGCGTAATACCAAACCGGATGCGCTCTCGCGTCAATTTTGCGATGCATCTGAACCTAAGGGGGCTTCTCTCATCATTCCCTCAGAGAGGATCATTGGTGCCCTCTCCTGGGGAATTGAACGTACTGTACAAAAATCCCTAAGAGGGGTCCCAAGCAGGGTTTCGTCCCGTTGCCCCCCTAATCGCCTTTTTGTCCGCAAATCTCTCCGCGGTGCTGTACTCCGCTGGGCGCATTCCTCAAAGCTCTCCTGTCACCCTGGCGACAAAAGAACTCTGGGGATGATTCGTCAACGTTTTTGGTGGCCGTCGCTTGCTCACGATGTTGCCCGTTTTGTGCGCTCATGTGCTATCTGTGCTCAGTGTAAGTCCAGCTCCTCTTCCCCAGCTGGTCTCCTCCATCCTCTCCCCATTCCTTCTCGTCCCTGGTCTCATGTGGCGCTTGATTTCGTTACTGGTCTCCCCGTCTCAAAAGGGTTCTCCACCATTCTAACGGTGGTGGATCGATTTTCTAAGTCAGTTCACTTCATTCCACTACCAGGTCTCCCTTCCGCCTTGGAGACGGCTCGTCTAGTTTTTAATCACATCTTTCGCATACACGGTCTCCCTCTCGACATTGTGTCCGACCGAGGCACTCAGTTTACCTCTCAGGTTTGGAGGGAGTTTTGTCGATTGATTGGTGCCACCGCCAGCCTTTCCTCTGGGTTCCACCCCCAGAGTAACGGTCAGGCGGAGAGGTCCAACCAGGCTTTAGGTCGCATGCTCCGCTGCCTTACTAGGAGTTGCCCTGTGTCGTGGGTTGATCAACTTCCTTGGGCTGAGTATGCCCACAATTCTCTCCCCTCTGCCTCGACGGGGGTCTCTCCTTTTAAGGCATGCCTTGGGTATCAGCCTCCTCTCTTTACTGCTCAGGAGAGTGAGGTGGCTGTACCCTCTATTCGAGAGTTTATTCGCCGTGCCTCGCGTACTTGGCGTCTAGTTAACCGCTCACTCCAGTCTTCTCAAAGACGAATGCGAGTAGCCGCCGACCGTCACCGCTGCCCCGCTCCGCGATACTGTTGTGGCCAACGGGTTTGGCTCTCTACCCGTACACTCCCTCAGAAAGGTCCCTCTCGTAAGCTTGAGCCTCGTTTCATCGGTCCTTTTTCCATATCCAAAGTCATTAACCCCTCTGCTGTGCGTCTAAGTCTCCCCTCTCACCTTGCCCGTATCCACCCTGTCTTTCATGTATCATGTATTAAACCTTTTCTTTCTTCCTCATCCCATACCCCCTCCTCCCCCCCCTTTCATAACCATTGCTCATCTGACTCTACTTTTAAGGTTAAACGTCTGCTAGAGGTCAGACGCCGTGGCCGAGGTCTTCAGTTTCTGGTGGACTGGGAGGGTTACGGACCCAAGGACAGAAGCTGGGTTCCCACAAGAGACATCCTCGACAAGACTCTCATCGAGGATTTTTACCTTTCTCACCCTTCTTGTTCCATGTAGCCGCCAAGTGGCGTCTTTAGGGGGGGAGTCCTGTCACACCTGTTTCCCCTTTGATCGTTTCACCTCTCAGCTGCCCCTCGTTTGTTCCTTATTAGCAGTACTATTTATTTCCTCCTTTCCATGTTTCCCTTACTGGCGTATTAGTTTTCTCTAATGCTTGTACTAGAGACACTCAGTTTAGTTTGCTCTCCTCTTATGTTGTAGTTATTTTGGATTCTTCCAGACACCCAGAAGACGGTGCTTCTGTTGTACTTTGGTTAATAAATATTTTTTACTCACTGCAATTGGGTCCTTCTCAGTCACTTTCCTGACAAAGTGGTTCTGGCCAATGAGTGAGTTCAACATCTGACCAGTCAGTGATCAATAGAATTTTGTGTCACACTTTTCTTTCTAGAGAAAAAGTATCACTGTGGCCTAACTTTTAGAACCTCATATCAAATGGATACGAAAAGAAAGGTAAGGAAAAAATTTAAGAAACACAGAATATGCTTCCGCATTGTGAAAAGCTGAAAAAATCAAATATTCAGGAGATATTGATTTGTTGTTTTTATATTAAGTTACCATGAATAAAATGTGACTTTAGAAACAGTGCTTTTGAATTAAGTAGGAATGACACGACCCACCTATTGTTTTATTCTGATTTCAAATTTAATGTGTGCATTTCAAAAAGGTTTTGATATTTTTGGTGTTAAACCATTAAACCATTTTACATTAGGACACGTTTCATATTACAAACCCCAAATAGGTGCCATCTAGTGGTGAAAAGAAGTGATAACTCTTGGAATTACAAGACCTGTGATATGTCTTGTGTTTTTAAAGTTCTGGCACAAAAAGTGCTTGGAAGAGTGTATAATATTTGCCTGTTTTTTTCTCTTTGCCTTTTTTTTTTAGGAGGGGTCTGATTTTTACATTAATAAAACATAAAAAACATAAAAAGTTGTTCTCAATTTTTCCAACAAATCACAAAATGTAATACTTTAAGTAAGGAATTATTGTGTAATGTAATGAAAAGGTAGCTGGGGTTGTACTAAAAAAAGATATGAAACATTGCCCTAAAAAAACTTTTTTAAAGATTATTTATTACAGCAAATTGTAGTAAACAAAATAAAGCCCCAGACTTCTCAGAGTTAAAACAATAATTGAATCATGGGCTTTGATTAGGATTCTGATTGAAACGTCCTTTAGAAAAATACTTTAGGTATGCATCTAATTATTTGCAAATCCATGACAAAAATTGAACGTTCCGGTAATTAGCATGAAATCTGCCATAAAGAAGAAAAGAAAAGCAGTGGTGGCATTATGAGCAGAATAATGATAAAATGCTGGTAAATCAAAGAGGTTCTCTGTAAAGGTGCTGAAAAGACAATTCCTCCCCCTGAACCAATTCCCCCATAAATGTGGAGCCGGGAGGCAAATTAAATTGACAATGCTTAGTTAAACCATTTGAATTTTAACTCAGCTTTCAAATGAGAAACATATGCACGAGACATATGAAGGTCAGTGCCAAAGGACGAACATGTAGGTCGTCAGTCCCATAACCTCCCTATGAATTCATCCTATCAAAAAGGAATCAAAATCCTATCAAAACTCACCCGACAAAAAGCAATGCTTTATAAAACTGTGAGCTCATATTTACATTCAGTTTGACAAAAAAAAAGGTTGCTGGTCAGACCTGTTTTCTCCTGTTAAGCTTTGAAACAGCATGTGGTTTAAAATAATGATAGTAATAATTACAAATCACTTTTAACATTAAAAATCAGTTGTCCTACATACAGTCAGAAACTATTCTGGAAAACAGTATCAAGGAAGAAGCCAGTGTTTGGAAGAATATAGCTCAAAACCTGATGAGAAGTACATTTAACATTCCTTAATGTTAAATAACTCATTATTTATAACTTATTCAAGTGACAATTCAGTTGCATAGAAACAATTGTATGTTTGTTGTTCTAATATAAATCCTTTTGATTTTTGTAATAATAAATGAATGAAGCCATATGTTGTTGGAATCAAGAGCCGTTTTAAAGCAATGTTATGTAATGTCAAAAAATACACTATACGCATATTGAAAAACATTATTGCTAGGAATAAACCCTTTGTATAAAAAGTTTTATTACAAATGAATATGATTGAGACAGTGACAGCTCCCTGCTGTTGCTGTTTGTGTTTCACAACTCACAGGGGCTCTCGATGATCGTATAAACATCTTCTTTCACTATTAACAAGTGTTTTGGTACTGAAATCGAACAATTTAGAGAGCAAAAAACGGCAGAAGAATGCGAAAGAAAAAAAAGAAATAAGAAAGAAAAGACGCACTTGCGCTAATGCGAAAAAAGAGTCACGGACCGAACACGGTAAAAAAACAGTTCAATCTAATGCTAATAAACCTATTACTACTACTAAGATAATGGTTATATTATTATATACAGTATAAACATTATATTTACAGTGGTTTCTCCACTAACACATCGCCAAAGTTTTGGCTAAGTCCAAAGGCATTGTGGAGAATGAAGTTTTTTCCGTTTTCGTTTTTTTTTTTAAGACACTCAAAAATTTTAAGCTCTCGCGGGCCACATTACACATTACATGGCGGGCCACATTTTGCCCCGCGGGCCTTGAGTTTGACAAATGTGGTGAAGAAGATCAGACTAACTCTGGTCAACATTAAAAATGGCAGCAGCCATGGCATCCAAGTTGTTTGGATCAAAAATTAAGTTGTTTCAAAATTAAAATTTCATGAGCATATGCATGCAACTTTAACCTGCACTGTTCTCTCACAAGAGTATTGGACAAGTAAGCCATATGCAGATAACAGAGTGAGACAATGGGTCAAGTTTGATGCAAATATTATTATTATATCTAAATAATTTAATATCTGTTCAAAGTAAAAATTAAATTCATGGCCTCTTTAACTGTGTGCACAATGTAAATAAAGACCTATTAAATTCAGCACAATTATGTTGTGCCATTGAGATAAATGTTTTTTGGCAGCCATCTAAGTTGTAGTTTTGGTCTTTTTGATGAAAATGATTTTAGTTTTAGTCACATTTTAGTCGTTTAAAAATGTAGTTTTAGTCGACAAAAATCAGAATAGTTTTAATTTCAAAAAATAAGTTTAGTCCAGTTTTTTTTTCAGCTGGTTAAAATGGTCTAATTTAACTCTTTATAAACATATTACAAAAAAAAAAATTCTCCATTTGACATTGTGGCATTGTCAATATGCTTTTCACCATAAATACAATGAGACACACTTACACACACGCACGCACACACATATATGATTTACCAATAATTATGCAAATAAAACATTAAGACAATGGAATTGATCTTCCTTACTTTAAAAAAGCCAAGAGCAACAACATACTGAATTTGGCAACTGTGGCTTTATTTAGCTTTTTCTTTGTGTGTGTTGGGTTAATTCTGTGCAGCTGTCATTAGCGCGCACCTGATCCTAATGCGCACTAATTATCTGGGTATACCCGTGCCCTGCCTTTCTCTTTGTTGGATGATTACAGCACAGACGTGAGAATCTCTTGTCAGTTAGTAAATCACCTTTCATTCCAGTTGGCGCCGGATCCATTCCTGTTGGTTTTGGCCCTCTATGGAGCTTTCCAGAGACAATGCTCGTGCTTCAGACTTTTTCCCAAGACTTTGTCTCGTGTTTATTGTTTATGTTTGTTGATAAAAAATGGAAAACCAGAGAAAAATCAAGTAACGTTTCTTCAATCCTTAAATCTATACATTGTTAATGTAATAAATGAAACAGAATAAAACACAAGCATGGGATAATGATGACCCTCTAGCAGTTGGTGCCCTACGCTGTCCGTGTAATCCACATTTAGGGAGCGGCACTACAGTTCACATATCTTTATTTTGTGAGAAATACTCAAAAAGAAACCCCAAAACTCCAATTTGTGTTTGATAACCTGGATCTTTTTGAAGCGCTATCTGATATTTTATGCAAGTGTAGCTTTCCTCTATTTACTGCAAAATAAAATGCTGGGGCAAATGGTGAGTGCAAATTTCATTTGCAACAGTAAATCTTCATAATAAACACAGAATTACTTATTTTCCTCTGAGGAAAAAAATCAGGTTCGATCGGTGATCATCTAGTGACTCATGACAATCTGATGAGCAAAAAAAATTTGCGAGCTCCCTTAAGTTACAAAAAGAGACAGTGATGGCACTGTGGCATCACATCGGTGCTAATGAATTCTTGCTCTTCAACACTACATGTGATTGCCACTCTTGGTTTTAGCGCTCTCGATTACTGATCCTGAGCTCGATTTAATTTTTCCAGCAAAACAACGCCATAAACCTCTGTAGGTATTTTTGTTTGTATTCAAGTGTTTTGTTTGTTTTTGCCTCTTTTGTTTCTTCAGTCCATTCTTTTTAATAATCTTGACAACGCGAGTTTGCAAACCTTAACACTTATTTTAGATATATACGATATATATAAAAGCTTTATCTGGAATGATTCAAACCTTTGATTAATTGAAAACAACACTTATTATTGTAACTTTTTAACATGCAAAATTACTTTAAGGTTTGCACCAGTGACAAGTTTGCTTCCATCCAAAGCATCCCTAAGATTGCTGAGACATTTTAAAGTGCCTAAGGAGCAAGTTGAGTGCATATGCAGAGCTGCTCATTGCTCAGTGTGAGATGCGTTTCCATCTGTAGGAAAAAAAGCTTCCACTTTGCTCCTCACAGAGTATCTTAAGCAACATGTGGAGAAGGTAATGCAGCCAAGTGTGAAGTTTCATGGCTTATTAAAGATGCTTGCACCGAATGAAACGAAGAAGCACTCTTCTTAGCGAAATGCTATTTCTGCTAAGCTATTGCTTCTGGGAAACATTTTGGCCAAGGACTGACTTCTTGAAACCCCTGCAAAGGAAGAAGATTTCTGGTTATTATTTACTCTTCCAATCGATTTAACCTGAAGTACTGAGCATTAAAGCAAATAAGCATAAAATGGGCAGCGACTCTGATAATGACCATTTCAGATAATGATTTTGAAATGGTGACAGAAGAAATTCCTGTTTAGTAGAAAAAAAAAGCTTCTATGAAAGAGATGCATTTGGTCTGCCAGGAAACAAACCTTATGGATGGATAGGTCAATTCGTATTTAAATCTTTTTTTATGTTATGAAGCTCGTTGTGAGCCTGCTAAATATGGCTCTTAATGTGGAAGTGCTAAAATTACTCATCACCCGCAATTTAGCGCTAGGCTGGAGCAAGGTGGACTCACTCTGTTGATTTCCCCAGAGGCTACTGGTGAACTTTAATGAGTGAGCGGGAAGGAACTCAAAGACATTTTAAATCTGACCCATCAGGGAGAAGCATCAAGCTCACAAGAATGCTTTCGACCGGGCTAAGTAATCCTTAATGAACTTAAAAATTGAAAGATGGAGCAAAAAAGGTTAATCAGCTAGGAAATGATGACTTCCTCTGGAGGCGCAGAGTGGATTTCAAGCGTAAGTGGTTGGTTAGCCAAAGGACACAGTAGCCCAGGAATATTATGACTTATCTTGTGTCAGAGTGTTAAATCAAAATGACGCAAGTAATCTATATTCACAGTTGATGAGGCAAGGGACTGATATCAAAGATCCTTCTAATTAAATAACTGAAGAAATCATCGCTTCCATCATTATGTCACTCCTGTCTTGTAAAAGGATGTGCCCTTCCACTGGAAGCAGCTCAAGGTGAAAATGGTCACCGTAATTTGATTAGCTCCGTTCTCTTCTTCTGTCATCACTTCTGTCAATTCAATTACACTTTGCTCTTCCAGAGCCAGTTTCCCCAGAGCCGTTGAGACCTGAATCTCAATATTGTTTCCTTCTCGACCAGCTTCTAATGGCTGTGTCATTAACCACAGGTTTGCGAGCTGCTTCAAAGGCATTGTTTGCTCCCTTCGAGACTGAAGGCCATGCAATAGTAGAGTGCCATCCAGATCAAATTAAGACAACATTCTCCTTTAGCCCAAGAGTTTTACTTTAATGAGTCTGTTCTTGTACTCAATTGCTCTCCTTGATTATATTAGGGTGGAAATGTGTGTAACATTCACATTCAGTGCCTGTGTTAGATAAATCATCATGACATAGCGATTATGGGCATTCAAGTATGTGGTTCTTCACTAAAGAAGCTTTTAGTGAAAGAACGGAACATTGTTGTGGTTTAAATGGGCTCGAGTGCATCATATATCTGAATTGTTGTGTCTACATCTAAGTTATTAGCTATTATCTAGCTATTATCTAAGTAATTTATCATCATTCTGGTTAAAGAGCTGTAGATACAGTGAAGGAAAGGTGTATTTAACCCGACTAATAGGGTTTAGAAACAACACTCCACTACCTCACGCTAGTTCTGCTTGGCGGCATCATAGTGAATGTGAAAGAAATGCACAACCCAACCAACAAAACGACACAAAACAATGGAGGATGTTGAACTGGTACTTTTTAGGCAATTCTTTTTGTCCAATGAGTGAGCTCAACAACTGACCAGTCAGAAATCAACAGGATGTTGTGTCATGCTTTTCGTTTTGTTTTTTTGTTTTTTTACCATCATAGAAATGTATCATCTTGACCTGACTTCATCTAATTAGGTATGAAAAAGCACGGCGCACCAAGTTGAACCGTGCCATTACAAAACATTGAAAAGCAACAAAAAAGTGTTAGTGAATTTAAGATTTATCCTACTAATATTGAAGATTCCAGAGGCAAGATTGTCATGATCAAAAGATCATAGGTTTATTTACTGCATTGCATACTGTCAGGAAGATATACAGAGCATGTATTACCTTAAGCCCTCTGAGGGGGGCGCGCTCACGGCCCTTCTGCTCTGACCTATTCAGAGAAAGAAGTAGTTCAAGCATCCACAGACCAATATTTATGCTCTTATACAGGAAGCACACCACGTCATGTACGAGTAACAGTGACGCACTAGCACATCATAAACGGGCTAACATTATTTAGTATTATCATAAATATTAAGATTAAATGTAATTCTCTCACAAGAGACAGTAAAATAAAGAATAACAACAAAGAGTTTTGAACAAATTATATTCTTTTTTACTCTTTGGCAAATAAAACCTGCATCTCCATTAAGTTAGTCAGCAGCAAGAAGCATGAAGTGCTCTAAAACGTCCTGTTAGGCGGCTGCGTTGATTTTGGAATTAAGAAAACACAGTGGACCAACAGCAGCAGATGACATGGCACCCCAGACCATCACTAACTTTGGCAACTATGCCAGACCTCAAGCAATGTGGATTGTGTGCCTCTCCTCTCTTCCTTCAAACTCCGGGACCTTGACTTCCAAAGTAAATCTAAAGTTGACTTTCATCTCAAAACATAACTTGGACCAGGCGAGACATTTCTGAAACTTGTTGAAGAGTAATGAGACAGTTAAAACACATATATTGCTTGTGGTTGGGTGTGGTTGTTCATGAAGCACTGAATCCAGTCCTAGTCTACTCTTTGGGAAACTCCCACACGTGGCTTTGTTTCACAATCGTTTCCAGGGCGTGGTTATCTCTATTCCTTGTACACCTCTTTTTTGTAATTCTGTAGCCTCTTTTGTGTATTGCCCTCCTTGCACACGTTGTCACTGGTTGTCTTTTGGGGAACTGTTAAGTCAGCAATGTTTTCCATGGTTGTGCAGCCTAGATGAACTAGACTGAGATACCATTTAAAAGCCTTTTTTTGTGCATTTTAAGCTTGTAGTGTGGCATCAGGTGTCTTCAATGTGAAACCTTTTCACAATGTTCTCCTGTTTTGAGATACTGCATTTGCGATTTTCAGTCATAATCTGAAATTTCAGTTTATATATCAGTCTGTTTGGAATGGATTTACACATTATGCACGTCTCGTTTTCTCAATGGAATTACTGAAATAAGTACATTTGTAATGATATTGTAATTCTATGACCAGCACCTGTATTTGTTAAATCAATCTGAATTGTTGAAATCCTTTTACACCACAAGGCGACGTTAATCAATTCATCTCAATTGTGCTTTTCTATAGAACTAATGTGCTGTTGTTTGTTACTTTTCTTTGGATTAGTGCATTGTCTGAGTGTATTGTTTGTGGTTAATATGATATGGACCGTGGTTTATTAATTTATTTTTTTAAGTTGGCAATTTCCCCTAATGTTTTATCAGGTGTAATAGACCGTCTGTGCCTCCACTGTTTTATGGGTCCACTGCCCGCCATGGGGACTTTCAACCGCAGAGTCCATCTTAACCACACCAGATGCTTAGTTTTCAGTTTCTGGGTGGCATCCATCTGTCCAAGAGCCCAGACGTATCTGAAAATGTTAATGCGGGGCTTTTGGAAGGGCTGCTTTGCTTTTTCTTACACCTGACAGGGGAGGAGGAGCGACATAAAGCTTGGAGTGTGCTATTTGTTTGGCTCTCATAATTATTGCGGATGGTTGCAGATGCTCCGGCTCTGCAAACAGAAATGAATGTTGGCCTACAGCAGATTGTTTGCTCCCTGTTAGGACGGTAGTGTTGACAGTTATTAGCGTCTTGAGTGCTCTGTGTGCCTGGGTTGTCAATGGCTTTTCTAGAGGATGCTTCATTCCGTGGACTAGTGAACAAGTTCCCAACAAATTCAGTGCTTTAAAGGATGATACCAGTTGAAACAAAGACTTTTTCAGATTCTATGATCTTGTATGTGTCATTTGACTCATGGTGTTGATTCATTGCATTTTTAAAAAGAGTATTTTACATTGAAGTTTACAAAAACACAGTATCCTATTTGGTGATCAAATAGGAAACATCTGTGTGTAATCCCATACATGCTGTAAGCCACGATACTAGTGTAATCAGCAACAATCTACCCCACCCCCAGCTAAAAAAAATAATAATTTCACTGCCAACACGGAACCCCTGTTTTTATGTGCTGCTTTTACATGTGGACGAACAGCGTAACCTGTCCCAAAAAAACAAACAAACAAAAAAAAAAAAACAGTTTCCCAGTGTCTTCCTCTTTTGACCTTGTCTGACAAACCTTCTAGATTCAGACACTTCCTTATTAACCCTTAGAAGTCCCTGCACGCCCCTTAAATCGTCTGTTTTGAATTTGGTGGAAATGACACAACCCATCTAGTTTTGATATTTTGTGTTTTAAACGAACATTACAAGAGTTACGACACATAATTTGCAAGGTAATCAAAATTAAAATGTGAGATAATGTGCAATCGTCTTTCAGTTTCATTTCACAGACCCCAAACCAATGCAATCAGTGTCAATAAGTGGTGAAAGACCTGTCATTTGGACTCGTGTTTTTTCAAAACTATTGCATAAAACATTTAAAATGTTACAAAAAAAAGTGTTTGGAACAGTGTATAAGGTTTAAGAGGGGTTCACCTGGTTTTTCTGTACAATTTTCACATTGTTTTTTCTTGTCTTGGCATTTTTTTGTTTTGGAATTTTTTCAGTAAATAAAATGACAAAATGTAAATCTCGGAATTGTACTTTTTGTAAAATAAAATACATTTACAGCATCCATCCAGAGGAGTAAACACCACATCTTACCTTCACTTCTCTGGGGATAGCAAAACTGTCCAGCTCAAACAAAGCATTTACCCGCTAATGTGGCAGCGTTTAAACAGGATAGGACAGGTACAAAAAAGTATTAGTTTAATAGTTAAAAAAAAATGCAAAAGCTTAGCAATAGAGGAGCTTTAATTTGGGACTGAAAGGTTAGCCAAACATTCATTTGCAGACATTTTTATTGTTTTGCTGTCAAAACTCATTTTCATGTGTTTTGTTATTTTTGTGGAGTTCTTTGATTTATCAGCAATCAATTAATTTATTTAACAAGAATTACATTTTCATGTCACGTGTGCACTTTTTTACTTATTGTATATTCAGAGGTGCCCAAACTCAGCCTTGGGGTGCTGGTATCTTGCTCATGCTTGTTTTAAACCAAGCTCACAGCAAACGATGAGCAAAGACATAAATCATGACGCTTCTTTTTGACGCGGCGGCTGGCTGGACCGCAATACAGTATTATAATAGTAGTGTCTAATGTGTCATCCCCCGTCGCGGTGGGCACCACTAAAACAAATTTCAAACGTGTTATAATTTTACCCGAGATTTTCAGCGAGACGTCATCTTCATTTGGCTTGTTGTCGTTTTCGAAATAACTACTTATTTCAGTGCTGCAGCAGACACTTAAAAAGGTTAACGAGGGTCAAGAAATGGCAGATTTCTAACAAAAATGCACCTATTGCAACAAATTAAGCAGCAAATAAAAAAAACACTTAGTTGTTAGTTAAAGGGGATGAGAATAAATGTAAAATGGGGAAGTCTTATCAGCGAAACAAAGTGAGTAAACCGAGACTATACTCAGCAATTATTGATCATTAGAAGTCGTAATACCCTAACAACCCAAGAAATAAGTAGGTATATGGAGTACACGTGGGTATAGCCAAAAGGTTCCCCTACGATTACGAGCCAAAGAAGATTTTTTTTGAGTGCGAGACACATGCTCATAAGTCTGGGGAAAAAATGCAATTGAGACACTATTGTTTTATTTTGAGATAAACTGATTGAAACGATGCGTTCAGATCATGAAGTTTACACCATTTTAAAAGTTATCTAAAGAGTCTCATGGTCATTTTAAAAGGTCTGAAATGGTCTAAATGAGTGATTCTCACTGAGACAAAGATGAGTTTTAAAATGTGAAAAGTCTGAGAAATTCTGCAGTCATGAAAGGAAATGTTCATGTTTTCTGATGCAAATACACAGCCATTTGAAGCTAGACCGAATAAATAAATGAGCACATTATTTCAAAGGCTGTAGCAGTGGAGGTTATCCATTATTAGGTGCTACATTTACCTTGAATTTGTGGCCATAAGAAAGATCTATTGGAAAATAAAGGCAGCTGTCCATAACCTTGCAGGGGGAGAAAGAGAGAGGGAGAAAACATACAGCCTTTTCTGCAAGACTGCCTTCAGATCTGTATATTTCAATCATATTCCCCACCTTTTCTGAAACAGCATGTAAAATGTTTTGCTATTTTTATCATTTCACCAGCATAATCAATCTTTTTGACACTATAGACATGCGTAAGAAAGAAACTGCAGTGACGCTAAAGATGAAACATACATTGCCATGAAATCAGAGATAACAGATGCAATACTTGAAAGTAATTGGAGATTTTTAATTATGCATTTGAAGCAGACCTTCCTGGCTGATCCTGATCCCTGCTTGTTTGACCTTTGATTGTTTGATTTTTATCCTCAGTGAAATACAAGGACAGAGTTTTTATTTGTTTTTACCATCATTGCAACACAAATGCTGATTACGTTAAACTAATATAGAACATGTGTAAGGACACAAAAAGGTTACGTACAGATTGCATCATTTACTGTATAGAGATCATCAACAGAGGAGAAAACCTAGCCCCATACTGTGCCTTATTGTAAAATAATACAAATAACATGGCAACATAAACTAAATATTTCTCTTAAACCTTAGAAGTCCGGGGCCTTTTGAGCATTTTTACTAAAAAGTTCCTCTAATAAATGTTAAAAAAAAAAAGTTTTGTGGCAATGCATGATATCTTTTGTTTAGAACAACACCAGTTTCTTTCTTCATTTTTTATTTATTACTTTTTTTTTTACAAATATTTCTTCATTACATTACACAACAATCCTGAAATTGTACAAAAATACAATTTCCAGTAGTAAAGTGTCATTTTTATACTGCAAAAATACTGCTAAAAGTAGATAGCACTGTGGCTTTCCAGTTAGAAGCTTGGTGGTTGGAAGAAATTTGCATGTTCTCCCCATGCTTGTTGCATGGGTTTCCTCCGGGTACTCCAGGTTTCCCCCACACTCCCAAAAACTTAATTAAGTTAACTGAATAATCTAAATTCCCTTTACCTGTGAATGTGTGAGTGAATGTTGCCCAGCGATAGAAAACGGCTACCTGTCCATGGTGTACCCCTGCCTCTCGACCAATGTGTGCTGGAGCACCAGCAGACCCCCGTGACCCCAAAAAAGGCAATAAACAGGTTGGGAAATTAATGAATGAATACTGACAAAAAAAATTGTGAACAAAAAAAAAAAAAACAAAACTGTGCTGGAGATAGGCACCAGCAGACCCCCGTGACCCCAAAAAGGGAATAAACAGGTTGGGAAATGAATGAATGAATACTGACAAAAAAAATTGTGAACAAAAAAAAAAAAACAAAGAAAAGGTCCAAACAATGTGCCATTTTATGCCATTGTGCCTTTTTTAGTGCCAGAACTTTAAAAAAACACAGGCCACATCACAGGTTATGTACTTCCAAGGGTTATCCTGTCTTCTCACCACCAGATGACACCTATTTTGGGTCTGTAAAATTAAACAAGGAAACAAAGAACTATTTTTATATTTTGCCGTAAAATGCATATTTATTGTAATGTAATACAAAATTTCTGTAAAAAAGGAATTTTTTAGAGCAAACTATTAAGTAGTAAAAAGGCTCAAAAAGGTCCTAGACTTCTACGAGTTGAGTTACTATGTAATAAGCCCTGATTGTGATTGGAAAGTATTTCAATCAGACATTTTTGATTACAGAATGACGTGCTGTTGACTTTGTAATTGAAGGAAAAGAAAAAGGAAGTGCACCAGACCAAATGCAAATGTTTTGGTTTTTACATTTTCAACTGAGGCTGTAGCTCAGATTTTCAAATCCACTTTTTTCTTTATGTGATACTGCCATCAATTAAATTTGAATGTCAAAGTATGATTCTTTAATTTAAGGAAATCCAATTTAGGACTTTTGTGTCTTATTCCTTACACATTGCACTTAAATGTGCCTTGATTCACTTTTAATTAGTTTTTGGTCAGTTTATATTATATATAAAAGTCATATATGCTGAAAATAAAATGCTTAGTACAGCAATATAGCACAGATAATAGTGGATGTTTATTTTATAACATTGTAAGGTTGCAGCTTTACTTGATTATATGTTTTAGGGATGAATTTATTGGAAAATGTGTACGGTGTACACAAACACATGCACAGCTACACATGTAAAATATCAAACAAAGATCCTCTTGGACTTCAATCTGGAGGATTTGATTGTCTTACAAACGGTATTCAGCCCCTCATTCAACTAACCAGAGCAGAAAGTAGAAAATGAACACATAAGGCTTTCAGGCTGGTTTGAGTGGACCATCTGGAAAACCCCAGAAGTGCCTCTAACTATTCATTTTGAGCTAGAATTGAAGTTGGAACAAAATGGTGAAAGTAATAAGGAAGGAAGCCAGCAGCTGAAAGACAATTAATTAAAAGAAGACGAATCAGAAACTAAAAATCACAGACTTCTCAATCACAGATGGTCGAGAAGTCTGTCAGTCAGCTTTTCAAGCCGGTCCAAGGACTCTCCCGCAGGGTCTGGAGTCATTCACCAAATCAGCCCATAAAAAGCTGGCACCTTGGAGGCCGCTGCAAGGCTCATTTAGTTTCCCTCCATCAGTGCCACATTGCCATGGCAAAAATGACTGCCATGGACTGGCAGAGCTCAGGTGATAAGGAGAAGCTGCCGGAAGAATTCCCAACTCAGGAAATAAGAGAATGTGAAACAAGCATTAAAAAGATAGAGAGAAAACAGCAAGGCTGGTTAATTATGTAATATGAAATCCCACCATGGTTGAAGGCTTGCTACAAATTGTAATCTAATACAATTTGATGAGGGAAGAAATTGTTGGAATGTTATTACGGTGAAAAGAAATGTGATTTGGTGCGATTCACAAAACATCCATTCACACTTCCAAGGTGTATGCTTTTAAGTGATTATTAAAACAACACTATTTTGGTGGAACACGTTAAAACATTTTTTTTTTTTATATTCTGAGGTTTTTGTAGAGGACATGAATTAGGTGTAGGAACAAGATTTATTAGAACAAGGTAAAGAACAATAGTTTTGCCAGGAAGCAGATGTGCTTCTGTGGAGGGTTTGGTGAGCGGTATGTAAGTCAATCCATAGGTGTAGGATCATGGAAAACCAGCTGGAGCCAGAGACAAAATCATGAAGGTGAGTTTTTGGAATGAGTCTGTTAATGTACACTGTAAAGGCCTCTGCACACTGATCCGAATTTAAATTTGCATGAATCTTTGGATGGCATCACAGCAGGGTGCTGTTCCTCTGAGTCGAGGAAATATTGATGCAATGACGTTTCCTGCCTGAAGATAGTGTTTGCGGTACAACACATTCACAATAGAGACATAAGCCCAACACAAATACTCTCTTTTCTCAACATTTATGTAATCTTTATGGTGTTTGTCAAACAGCCCTGTGATCAATCACCAATTGCATAAACTGAAAGCTTGGCTTCCATAATATTCTTTGACATCCATGTGTTATTTGATTTCTTCTCTTCTACTTTCCTGTGCCCAGTCACTATGAAAAAGAGCCAGCTTTATTGGTCATTCTGTCTGCGAAAATGGATCCAATATTGCAAACTTTTTCGTTGATGTGTGAGCTCCCGCTGCCATCCATGGTTGTCTATCCGATTTTTATAACCTGCTGCGATGGACTGGCGACCTGTCTAGGGTGTACCCCCGCCTCTCACCCAATTTGTGCTGGAGATAGGCACCAGCAGACCCCCGTGAATAGGCGGGTTGGAAAATGTTTAGTCCTGATATCGCACATTGCTTTTGGTTCCTGGCTCTCCGATTGACAGAGGGCACTTTGAAGATTATTACACCAAAACACCTTTAAATCAGTTTTAAATCAAGCGAAACATTAGAGTCAAGGTGTCCTAAAAAATTAGGTTAATGAAGTGGAATGTGCTTGTCTGTAGACCAAGTTAGAGGAGAAACCGCCATGTGAAACAACGGTGTCTTACCTTTAACTTTTGTTTACGAACAGCAGTTTCCACTATATTAACAATTTTTAAGTAGCTAAACTACTTATAATATTTCACTTGATATTAAACTGATTTAATGGTTTATGGTTTAATATTGATCGAAGCTTCAGCACCTTCTACTATTTTCAATGGGCGAGTGGAGAACCCAGAAGCACTGCGCGACATCAGGCTAAACAATCGGAGCGTTGGATCAAAGTTGTAGAAGCCTTACACCAGACAATGATTCATTCATTTATTCCAACCCGCTTATTCCCTTTTGGGGTCACTGAGGTCTGCCAGCCCACATTGGGTGAAAGGCAGGGGTACACCCTGGACAGGTCACCAGTCCATCGCAGGGCAACATTCACTCAGAATTAGGGTCATTCACCAAATTAACCTAACCACATGTTTTTGGGATTGTGTGGGAAACTGGAGTACCTGGAGGAAACCCATGCAAGCACAGGGAGAACATGCAAACTCCTTCCAGGAAGGACACCGGCGACCCTCGACCAAGCAACTTTCTGACTTGAAGGCCACAGTTCTACCCACTGCACCACCATGCTCATGATGGAATATAAAAAGTTAAATATAAAAAGGGATGACTGAAGACTGTTCTTGGAAAGGAGTGAATTGGGGTTCTGGTTATTGATCCATTGAGTATTGGTTCTAGTGATCTCAGGTGTGACTTGTGAAGTCTGAATGGTGAAAGATTCTGCCTTTAAATGGCTCCTTGGATGTATTTAAAGGAAAGCTTATTTTGGAAATTAAAACATTATTTAAATGTTTACCAACACCAAGTTTAGTCATAAACAGATTCTCTTGATTTCAGATCACCAGAAGATGAGCATAGCCTTTTTCTAAAGCAAGCTGTAGTTTAATATTGTCTCAGTGTAGCTGGAAGCAGTGAGAAAGAACTTTGGGTAAGGAACTATTAACAGATTTTTAAAGAAATTACAGAAATAACATCCCTTAATGCACATGTGTCAAACTCAATGCCCGTGAGCCAGATGTGGCCCGTCATGTAATCTAATGTGGCCCGCGAGAGCTTAAAAGTTTTGAGTGTCTAAAAAAAAAACGAAAACGGAAAAAAAACTTTATTCCCCACAATGCATTTGGAATTAGCCAAAACTTTAGCGATGTGTTAGCGGAAAATAATTGTAAATATAATGTTTATACTGTACATAATAGCATAAGCATTGTCTTAGTAGCAGTAATAGGTTTATTAGTGTTAGATTGAACTGTTTTTTACCGTGTTCTGTCCATGATTCTTCTTTCGCATTAGCGCAAGTGCGTCTTTTTTTCCTTATTTCCTCGCATTCTTCCGCCGTTTTGGCACACTAAAGTGTTGGATTTCAGTACCAAAACACTTGTAAATAGTGAAAGAAAATGTTTATATGATCATCGAGAGCCCCTGTGAGTTGTGAAACACAAACAGCAACAGCAGGGGGCGTGTCACCGTCTCAATCACATTCATAAGTGATTGTAATAAAAGTTTTTATACACATGGTTTATTCCCAACAATAATGTTTTTCAATATACGTATAGTGTAATTTTTGACATTATATAATATTGCTTTATAACGGCTCTTGATTCCAACAACATATGGCTTCATTCATTTATTTTTATCTTTTGCTAAGGTCTTCAGCTGGACAGGAACTACTCTACTACATTCCACAGCTGAAAAAAAAAAACATTTTTATAAAACCTGTAAAATCGACACTGAAAGCCGTATGTGTTGATGCACATTAGGTTGAGGTTAATGGGAGGGAGAGTAATTTTGTTGATGCACATTAGGTTGAGGTTAATGGGAGGGAGAGTAATTTTGAGTGGGAGTGGGATGGGACCCGGAGTCAATTCTAGAGAAGTGGGACAGGACAGGATTTATTTTTTTACTCTGGTCCAGGATTGGGATGGGACAGGATTTTTTTTCTCTCTGTGGTACAATTGTTTCTATGAAACTGAACTGTCACTTGAATAAGTTATAAGTAATGAGTTATTTAACATTAAGGAGTAGTTACATTTATTTTACATTACATTCGATTACATTTATATGAGTTTTACATTTATACGTTACATCTGGCCCTTTGAGGACAGCCATTATGCTAATGTGGCCCTCTGTGAAAATGAGTTTGACACCCGTGCCTAAATGGAAAAGTACTTTCGTTAGCCAAGTGTGGAGATGCAAGGTGTTCAAGAACCGATGACTTCCGTGGAAACGTTTAGAGTAGAAGTTGTTAGCAGGAGTGTAGTCAATGCAGCAGATATAGAGCTAGTAGAGAGTATGCAAATATCCAAGAGGGCTAGGTGCTGTAATGGGAGTCAGGGTGTGTGAGCAGTAGACCTGACAACTGTGGAGGGTCATCAATGAGTCTTTTAAAAGAAAAGAAAAGTCCTATATGATGCAGTTTCGGATTCCAAACTTTGAAAGAACTTTGACCTGTGATATTGGGTGATGCGTGTTGAGCGACCACAATGGCAGCGTCAGGTCTGTGAGCTTTTTTGATCACTCAATATGAAGCAAATGTACATTTTTAGGACATAAGTATTGCTTTAAAGTAGATTAGAGAGCATCCTGTTAAATTTATATATATATATAAAGTGGATCATTTCTTTTTTTAATGACGCTACTTGTGGGCGGGGTCAGACAGCACATTATCACATTTGGGGAAATTTTAATCGATCAGAGGAAGTGAAGGAGAATATTCTGATTGGGTGACTGATACAGTGCGGTGATTGTTTACAGGTGTGTTCATTGATGTGTTATTGATGGATACTATGGATTTTTAGCTTTTAGAAACTCAACATGTATATATAACCTTCTGGTAAATTGTTTTGGTTTTGTCACAAATTCGTTTTATCTGAAAACATTTTGCTTTTTGCAATGTTAAATAATATGTATTCCATCCAAGAATATTTTTTTTACCAAAGCTTAATGTTTAGTCGTCATTTTTCCAGTTTGTGTTTGAATTTTCCAAGCCATGTGTGTCACCTTGGATCACCTTTGAATGAGATGACTGGCCTAATCGATCTCTTTCACACGCACTCACAAATCAATAGCTTTCTCTCCAGACTACGACAGCACGCAGTTCAGAGTAGCGGTAAAGATTAAGTGTTGCTTTTTTCTGTTTTGACTGTTGCATGAGGGAAAAAAAAATAGTTGAGGTTTCAGAAAATTCAGATGCTCTCAGATAATTCCTTGTGTTCAATCAAAAGAAAGACACCCAGCTCGAAAAGAAACACATTACTTAACTGATAAGGGACAATTCACTTATCTTTGTCAAATGCAAAGAAATTGTGTTGTATAGAGATTAAATAAAGATCATAAAAATGTGCCAGTCACACTACAAGAATTTCCCTTTTTACTTCTACTAAAATTGGAACACATTCCTCGTGTAATGAGTAGACTGATCCCAGTTATTGTTATACAATTTTTTAAATTATGATATAATTATATAACCATCACTGCCTTATTCTTATACTCATGCCACAAGCATACGAAGTCATGTTCTGTGTTCATTAATGCTTAGTTAGGTTCACTGTGTCAAAGATGCCACAATATACTTAAAACTCTTTATATCTTTATGGCATATATAGAGTGGTATGCGATCACTTGGGCACCCCTGGTTCTCCTTCATAAATCTGTTTTAAATAGGTTGTATGGATAAGAATTTTCAGTTTAATGTTTCACATAGGAGACGATATTTGAGAAGTGAAATCCCACCACAAAAGAAATATTGAACTCAATATTATATGCATCCTTCATTTGCAGAAATGAGAGCCTCTAAACAATTTTTATAGCTTAAAATGACAAGTCTGTATTCTGGAAGAATGCATTTTGGACCATTTTCTTTACAAAACATTTGTTTTAGTACCAGTTTGGTTCCTTTTGATGGTTTTCGTCCATGGACATCCTACTGTAAGTCACACCACAAACTTTTAATAATATTCAGGTCTCGGGACTGAGATGGCCATTCCAGAACACTCTTCTTGTTGCTCTGCATGAATGCCTCGGTAGATTTTGAGCAGTGTTTTGGGTCCTTGTCTTGTTGAAAGATCCAGTACTGGCACAACTTCAACTTTGTCACTGATGATTGTGAGTGGAATCCATGCAAACCTCAACTTTAACAAGATTCCCAGTCCATGAACTGGGCACACAGCCCAACAGCATGATGGATTCACCACCAAGTTTTTCTTAGAATGTGTTGTTTTTACACCATGCATAATGCCCCTTGTTTTGCCCTTTAAACTATTTTAGCTTCATCAGTCCACAGCACCTTATTCCAAAATTTTGTTAGGATCAACGGTGTGTTGTGGAGGAGAAGAACCCAGATGCAAGAGGAAATACTTGAAATGAAGTTTTATTTCTTTCTTAACTGAAGTTCTGAGAATGTTCAACGAAACCACAGGCCGTCTGGCTGGAATCCAAAACAAACAAAAATAGAATTTGACCAAAACTCCGTAGGAGTGGAGCTACAGGGCCCAGGAATGAGGATGACGAAGGGATGTCCCTCTATGCTGACAACCACCGCCTGACAGAGCTGAGCGAGAGGAGATGGGAGAGCGTGAAAGCCGGGGAAGGATCGAGCCGACGGAGATACTCACGCTGACCCGAACCAACCCCACAGCGCAGGACCAGACTGGACTTGGAAGGTAGGTTTCCACTAGAACAGAGTAGGAGGTTAGTAACGCAGAGATTGTTGTAGAGCGACTCACGGGTTGAGAATAATCTTCCGACTCAGAGCGGAGAGAGAAGCGCAGCTAAATAGGCAGTGACTTATTAGAACGAGAGACCGGTGCGCGCAAAGGTGCCGCGGCTCAAGCTGATGAGCGCGCCCGGAAAACAATTAAACTGAGAGAGACAGGTGAAAACTCTTCAGATAATCTGCAGGACTAACAAATTTGCAGAGAAAAGACTACACTAGTCAGCCATACATTATATCCTTGTGTAAAATACAATGAACAATTGAGTTACGCCATCTGCAAGATGATGTTATAGGCTTTTGAAACTGGTCTGTGGGTTGACTGTGACTGTTCCTATGCCTTCGCTTATCTGAGAATGGTCTTGGTCTGCCACTTTGAGTGTTAACTACAACTGTGACTCTGGTCTTCCAATTTCTATGTTTCTTACAGTTGAAACTGAGTGCTTAAACCTCTGCGACAGCTTTCTGTATCCTTCCCCTACACCGTGATGTTCAATAATCATTGTTTTCAGGTAATCCGAGAGTTGTTGTTAATGTTGGCCCTCTTTAAAAAAAAACTTTCTCATGATTGGATTCACCTGTGTATGAAGTTGTGTTGTGTCTTTTTTTGTGTTAAAGATGACCTGGAGAACCAAAACTGCGTGGAACATTTGCTTTATTGCTGACTCCCTCTCGATCTCAATCTTGTTTGATTCAACAGAAAACAGCCCTATTAATCGAGATACAATAAGACTCTCAGTCTCCTCAGTCTCATGCTCAGTGCCAGAAAGAGCATTTATAATAATTAAAACTCTTCATTAAACAGTATATAATAACAATAATTCAGAATAGTAACACATAATATCCATATTCGATTCCATATATATATATATATATATATATATATATATATATATATATATATATATATATATATATATATAAATGTTATATTTAAAATTCAGCGGTACCTCGAGATACAATGCTTTGAGTAACAAAATGTTCGAGGTACGAAAAGTCTCTAAGGAAATATTTTGCTTTGAGATACGAAAAACACCAACAGTTCTGCTTATTATCCGCTTGTTCAGTCTGACGTCGTGCTGCGGGTTCTGGTGCTCCATTTTCCCGTTGCAGACAATGCTAAAAGAGGCTGATACGTGGGCTTTGAGGAGTTCATTAAAAACGTACGTCACAGTCTCATGCCCAGCACCAGAAACTGGACGCTCCGCCAACGTGACGTTACCGTATTTACATTTCAAAATAAAAGAACCACTATAAGCATTATAATATAAGACAAAATAATGCATCTTAAACTATTTACATTAAGAATCTGGTGTATCAATATTTACATTGCTACATGAAGTTCAAAGGTCAGTGAGGTTACCTTTTAATAATTCGTGCTAAAGATTTTGTACAAGTTCCATCCCAAACTATCAATTGTCAAATATCGCTGTGCTAGTCTTCTATATGAAATATGTAACTGAAATGTATTATCCAGGAAACCAATGATTTCTCAAGGAAAATCCTGAAAGTATTCATAATACTCCCCATACTTTGCATACCCCTGTATAAATAAAACAAATTAAATTAAGCTGGAATGTCCAAAAAAAGAAGACATGGTGGTACAGTGGGATGCACTGCAGCCTCTCAGTTAGGTCACTGGTTTGAGGCCAGCTCGGGGCCTTCCCAAATGGAGTTTGCATGTTCCCCCTATGGTTGAGTGGATTGCCTCAGGGGACCTTTGGATCCCCACACAGTCTAAAAAACATGCTCCAGGTAAATCAGTGACCATAAATTCCCCTTCGCACTAAATTCGGCCCTTTAGTGGATTTAGAAATCTGCTCCCTCTTTCGCCCAATGAGAGCAGGAGAAAACTGTGACCCTGACATGAACTAAAGTGGAGGATGAAAAGAAATGTTCCAAGAAAAATCTGGCAATGCAGGTCTCATTCTTTATATGTCATTCATCAAACCCTGTTGGCTCGTCCGGGATATTTTCGTTCAAGGGGAATTCATTCCTGGAGTTAATAACAAATATTAGTCAATTGAGTTCTGGTTGTTTGTGTACAACTTTAGTTGTATTTCTAGAAGGGATATTGTTTATTGGGGGAAACTAATTATTGAGCTTGGTGCTGTTCTGAATCCTGATTTGGTTTCTTTGGATATGGCAAAGTTTGAGTTGAAAACATTCTTGGAGTCACCTTCTTTAGAGAGTATTGATGCTTGTAGGAAGGATGATTTATGGGCAATTACTGAACATTTTGGAATTTCAGTTTATAAACAACAGCGTAAATTAGAAATTAAATCTGCTGTTATTCAGGCATTAGTGGAGATGAATCTCTTGGAACTTCCAGAGGTAGAGAAAGTATCCCAGGAAGATAAAGTATGGGAAGGATCTGCAAGTTTGGATAACATTGAAGATGATCCAGGCATTAAAAGTTCATCGACACCTTCTGAATCACCCTCTCCAACTACAGGTGAAGGGAGGTTTAAAGCACGCCTGAAAGTTAAACTTGTGAAGTTGCAGATGGAGGCAGCAGCCAAGAGTGAAGAGCGTAAAGCTGAGTTTCAACTAAAAGTAGCCATACGAAAACTAGAAATTGAGGCTGAGAAGGACGTTAAGATTAAGGAAGTGGAACTTAAGGCCAAGACATCACCTTCTTCTGCTGATGCTATTGGTTTAGATTCTGGCATTAATGAGGGTACCATGCCAGTGAGAAAATTTGACGTGAGTAAAAATATTGCCCTTGTTCCCCAGTTCAGAGAGACGGAAGTGGACTCTTTTTTTGGAGTATTTAAGCGGATTGCTCATGCCTTGAATTGGCCCAAAGACCTGTGGTCCTTACTCCTGCAGTGTAAGTTGACTGGTAAAGCTCAGGAGGTGTGCGCTACTTTGTCTTTAGATGACAGTATGAATTATGATATGGTGAAGAGTACCATTTTGAATGCTTATGAGCTTGTACCCGAGGCATATAGGCAACGCTTTCGAAAGCTTAAGAAAGATGGTACACACACTTATGTTGAGATTGCTCGAGAGAAAACTCTTTGTTTTGATCGTTGGTTACATTCAAGTAAAGTTGAAAGTTTCAGTACACTCAGAGAGCTGATTCTGTTAGAGGAGTTCAAACAATGTCTGCCTGAAAGAATGGTTGTGTACCTGAATGAACAGAAGATCACTTCTATTGCTCAAGCTGCTGTCCGTGCAGATGAATTTGCTTTGACACATAAGAATATCTTTGTCCCGGTTTGTTTGGAGAAAACTGCCGTTGAAGCGACTGAATCTCGTCGACCCATTGTGAAGGGTTCTAATTCAAAGGATGACCGGAGATGTTTTTATTGTCACAAGACTGGACATTTGATTGCTGATTGTTGTATGTTGAAGAGAAAACAACAAAATTCAGTGTCTAAGAGTGTGGCTTTCGTGAAGGCTGTTGAGCATGTGAGTGAGTTGAATGAAAGAACTGATAAAAGTTTTACACCTTTTATTCAGGAGGGATTCATTTCATTGTCTGATGTAAATGACAAAGTTAAGATCTGAATTTTGAGAGACACTGGAGCTTCCACATCATTTGTTATTGCAAATGTTCTTCCTTTTGACGAAAAGACTTTTTCAGGAAGTAATATCCTTGTCCAGGGGATAGAGATGGGTTTTGTGAAAGTCCCATTACACCAGATATACCTAGAATCTGAACTTTTCACTGGACCAGTGAAAGTTGCTGTTCGCAATGAACTACCTGTTAAGGGGGTAGATTTCCTCTTGGGGAATGATCTAGCGGGTGGTTTAGTATTTCCTGTATTAGAGGTTGGGGATAAACCTAGTCTGCATACTTTGGAGGAGAAGGATGGCACAGACCTACATATTTATCCTGCCTGCGCTGTGACTAGAGCTCAAGCTCGAAAACAGGAGATTTTTAGGAGTTTTTAAGCCCACCCTTTTGGAAGACTCTCTTATCGCCCCGATGGACAATTCGTTGGATATTAAACCTGTGGACTACAAATCGACTCTGAAGTTGGAAGGTTCGGATTTGACTGTGTCTCGTGAACTTTTCATTGCTGCGCAGAAGGAGGATGTGACTTTGCAACCATGCTTTCGTGCTGTGGATTCTACGGATTTCAAGGATGCTACTTACTTCATGGAGGACGGAGTACTGATGAGAAAGTGTTGTGCTCATGGAGAAGAAGACTGGTCAACGGTTTATCAGGTCATAGTTCCTTTGTGTTTTCGAGAGAGAATTCTTACTTTAGCCCATGAAAACTGCTTTGCTGGACATTTAGGCGTACGAAAGACTTATAAGGTGATTCTGCATCATTTCTTTTGGCCGGGTCTGAAATCTGATGTGGCTCGTCATTGTAGAACCTGTTTGACGTGTCAGCTGGTGGGAAAACCAAACCAAGTTATTCCACCTGCTCCTTTTGTTCCATTTCCAACCCTGGGGGAACCATTTGAACACATCATTGCTGACTGCGTAGGTCCATTACCTAGAACAAGAAATGGACATCAATTTTTACTTACCTTAATGTGCTCAGCAACCCGATTTGCCGAAGTGATTCCGCTACTCAAAATCACCGCGCGTGTGATTGTGCAAGCACTTATGACGTTTTTCTGCACTTTTGGATTACCGAAAATCATCCAGACTGACCAGGGATCTAACTTCATGTCTAAGATCTTCTCTCAGGTTCTATCCTCCTTGAAAATTGCACATAGAGTGTCTAGCACATAGAGTGTCTAGTGCTTATCACCCAGAGAGCCAAGGGGCTCTGGAAAGGTTTCATCAGACTCTAAAGACCATATTACGCAAGCATTGCTTTGAATCTTGCCGTGATTGGGATGAGAGTGTCCCATTTGCATTGTTTGCAGCTAGAACTACTCCACAAGAGAGTTTACGATTCAGCCCTGCTGAATTAGTGTTTGGACATTCTTTAAGAGGACCTCTTAAAGAGCAAATCATGTCCGAGAAGACTTCGAGACTTAATGTGTTGACGTTTGTTAGCAAATTTAGGGAGCGTCTCCACAAAGCTTGGTCTTTGGCTCAAGAGAACTTGACTGCTGCTCAGAAGACAATGAAGCAGTACTACGACGACAAAGCAGTTCATCGCAGTTTTGAAGAGGGAGACCAAGTTCTAGTTTTGTTACCTGTTATGGGATCTGCACTTTCTGCTCGGTTCTCTGGTCCTTATCCAATCTTAAAGAAACTGTCAAATGTGAACTTCGTAATCTCAACCCCAGATCGGAAACGAAAATCTCGGGTATGCCACATAAATATGCTCAAGTCCTTTCAGTCCAGGGCTGCTTTACTTGACAAATCCTCAGAAGAGCATCCTGTACTTCCCGTTACACTTGTTGCTGTGTGCCAAGAGAGTGCAACTTGGAAGGATGTAGATGAGAATGGACTTGTGTTGCGGAATACTTACCATCAAAGTGCAAAGCTGAAGAACTCTGAAGTTTTGAATGACTTGAACTCTTACCTTGATCATTTAGAGGATGTGCAAAGGAAGGACCTCTTTGACCTCATCAATGATTTCCCTGTCCTGTTCCATGATGTTCCAACTTCTACCTCAGTTCTTGAACATGACATAGATGTTGGTCAAACTCGTCCAATCAAACAGCATCCTTACAGAGTGAATCAATCAAAAAGATCGGTGATGCAAGCTGAAGTATCCTACCTGCTGGAGAATGGTTTGGCGTAGCCCAGTGTCAGCCCATGGAGTTCTACTTGTTTGCTGGTACCTAAAGCAGACGGTACGTTTAGATTTTGCACTGACTATCGAAAAGTGAATTCTGTGACAGTACCTGATAATTTTCCCCTGCCAAGAATGGAAGATTGTGTTGATAATGTTGGTGCTGCTGTGTTTATCAGTAAACTAGACCTTCTCGTGCTGTCAAAGGCTACTGGTAAGTGCCTTTGACAGCACGTGCAGCTGAGATATCCGCATTTGTGACTCCTGATATCTTTCTGCAGTATTCCGTGATGGCTTTTGGGATGCGCAATGCTCCCGCTACGTTTCAGCGCCTCATCAACTTAGTTCTTGCAGATCTTCCAAACTGTAGTGCATATTTGGACGATGTGATAGTCTATTCTAAGACCTGGGAAGATCATATTGCTACACTACGAAATGTGTTTCAAAAATTGGCAAAGGCTTCACTTACCTTAAATCTCACAAAATGTGACTTTGGTAGGGCAAGCGTCACATATTTGGGTAAAATTGTGGGTCACGGTCAAGTCAGGCCTGTTCATGAGAAAGTCGTGGCAATCACTGATTTTCCAGTGCCTCGATCACGCAGAGAATTGCGCCGGTTTTTGGGCATGGCTGGTTATTACAGAGGATTTTGTAAGAATTTTTCTACCGTAGCCTGCCCACTTACCTCATTATTTAGCCTGGCCAAAGACTTCAAGTGGACTGAAGCTTGCCAATTCGCCTTTGAGTCCATTAAGGCCCTCCTATGTACTGAACCCATACTCAAGGCACCTGATTTCTCCACACCGTTTAGCCTGGAGGTGGATGCCAGTGGTGTTGGAGCAGGAGCAGTCTTGTTGCAGGAGAGCTCGGATGGTATCTTGCACCCTGTCTGCTATTTCTCCCGAAAGTTCAATAAAGCCCAGCTAAATTATTCAACTATTGAAAAACAGACTCTTGCTTTACTTTTGGCCCTACAATTCTTCGAGGTCTACTTAGGTTCTTCTACCTTGCCTGTGCAGGTTTTTACAGACCATAACCCGCTTGTGTTCATCGCCCAGATGAGAAACCAAAACCAGCGTCTGATGCGGTGGTCTTTGATCCTCCAAGATTTTAATTTGGAGATCAGGCACAAGAAGGGCAAGGATAACATTATTGCTGATGCTTTATCTCGGATGGGGATATAGTGAAAGAAAAAAACATCAACCCCGATGGTTTATGATGGTTGTCGTTTTTCTTTTAGGGGTGGGAGTGTTACGTTTCTGTATGAAACGTAATGTGTTTATGTTATTTAAATTACGTTATTGCATGAAAGTTTCAATTTTCAGTGATCGTTTCTCATCCTTGTTTTTATGTTACCTGAGTTATGGTTGGCTGATCGTGTGGATGTGTGAGGACCTCTCCGCCAATCACAATTGGGGGCGGGTCTATAAAACCGCAACCTGCTCTGCTCAGCCCCCCCGCTCTACACCCGCGCTCCACGCTCGCTCCCGGCTCAGTGTATGCGCGTGTTGCATGCTTCTGTTGAGTTGAGACGCCTTCTCAAGTGAACCTGTGTTGACATTACGATCTGTGGTCTGTGTTCTTCTCTTCCTCCAAAGAAACACAATTTAGAAACCTGAGCGCTGTTTGATTGTGAAATGTGGTGTATTGAGTGAATATATGTCTTAGTTAGAACTGTGGGAGTTTGTGAGCTTGCGTGTGTGCGTGTGTGTGTGTGTGTGTGTGTGTGTAACCAAGAGAGCGGTATATTTAGTTTATTCGGTACTCCAGACAATTTGGTTGATTAATTTCATTCTAGTAGTTTTGATTACTATTGTTTTGGATTGTTTAAAAAAAAAGAATTATTCTATAGACAAGTGTTTGTTTGTTTTAGACAAGTGTTTGTTTGTTTATTTGTTTGTTTAAATTATTGTTATTATAAGCACTGTAAATATTTTATGTTAAGAAGTCCTTCACAATAAATTGAGTGTTAATAAATAGTTGGACCAGAGACTTTATTGGCTGATATCTCGCTGTGCGCTCTGTGAGCCAAAACACCTAACGGGGCGTAACAATTTTAAACATAGAATAATGTTGATCATTGAAGGTGCCTTTGACGCTTGGGTCCAGAATCCATTTCTGAGCATACTTTGCTGCACAAATATTTTGAAAGCAACCTGGGATGGGTTAAAGATGTCATAGGACATAATTACTATTCGACAAACCCGCAACCACTGCACTCTGTGAGTAGAGTGAAACTTCTTGGGAAGGTTGCATGTTCTTGCCGTGTTTATGTGGGATTCCTCCGGGGAAAATTCGAGATGGGGACCCCAAAACCAGACCCCTGTGACCCCAAAAGGGAACAATGAGTTTAGTCCTTGAGGCCTTAAGAGGACGCTATTGGTTGTCTCATTAGAATCAGTGGACCCAAGGTCCAAGTGATCCATGTGCGTAACTTGAAACAATCATCCTGTAAAAATAGCTTATGGCGAAAAAAGTTACCTCCACATTTCAAAAGATTAAGTACACTATAATGATAAGAACGAATAAGAATATTTGACCAACTAACAATCACCTGCTCACTGAAGCAATCAGTCAGAATCTAAACCCCCTTTTGTGTCCAACCATTTCAAGGACATGATTGTAGTCTTACACAAAGCAGGAAAGGAGCTACAAGAACACAGATTTTGGTGACAATGGTGGATCATAAATAATCTTCCTCATCCTGGGGTTCCATGCAACCTTTATGTTTGAGTGTCAGGGATCAGAAGTATAATTAGGAACCATCTAAGAACAACATGAGAGTATTTTCTTACTCATGTCAAGCCAAGTTAGAAATCTTGGCTGAAAACCTCTTCCTTCAGCTAGAGAACTAATAGTGAGTCTTGAATGATTACCCAAGCATGATAATAGCACAAAACATCAACAAACAAGAAAAAGCACACTAAGGTTCTGGAGTGGCCATGCCTTAAGGGAGCTGAATGTTTGAAATGCCAAAATTGCCTTCAACTATTAATGACTTGGAGAGAATGTGTAAAGAAGAGTGGAACAAATCCCTCCTGAGATGTGTTAAAACCTGGTGCCAGCTACATGAAATGTCAGACCTTCAGTGATTGATTCCACCAAGTCAGGTTTTGTGATTGTGGCCAATTATATATTTTCCTCAAGTAAGAAAAAAATTCCCCAAATGCTTATTTTTTCTGTTAAAAATTTTCTACCATAACATATTATTATACATTTTGGAGGTTCTTCAATAAATAAGTCACATTATTTCCTAAGCATTTAAAATGGAATTTATAAAAAAATCATAAGTCATGTCTTTTGGGAAGATTGCCTATTTGCCAGGTCTCTTTTTTGTTTTCGCTTATGTGTAAGCTCCCACTGTTGTGTAAGCCCAATAATTGTAACCACTGGACTTCACTTGCCCTTGCAGAGTTCACTTGTCACTATCTTTCACTTCCCTGGAGTATATAAGCTTCACGTCCTCACAACACATTTGTCTATCAAACCATTCACCTCCATTTAACCCCAGACCTTCTAACCTGCAACTTCAGTGGCTCCACTGTTAGGCTAATCTCTCAAGTTTGGCTTCCTCTACAATGTTTCTTATTTTAGCACCTTCTATAGCTCTATCGCCTCTGTCCACTCTATCTTGCTCCCCTTTTTGGTTCCCCCTTATCTCAACAAATGTTTAACAAGCTATTCATCTTTCACTTTTGATGAAAAATTCAAATCACATATCATCCTAGACCACTCAAACTGCAGCCACCACACCATTCCAAGATATCCAAACTGGTCTGACGGGGGAATTCAGGGAAATCATTTAGAATACTGGGAAATTTTCTATTGACTTAACATGGGGTCAAGCGAGGCTCAAACTAAGAACCTCGCAAAAACTTCAAACAGACTTGTGGAGATAATCAATTTGTGTAAGAACAAACCAACAGCTGTGCACAAGTATTTGAACCACAGGCTCTGAAAGGTGTTAAATATTTACCATTTTGAATGCTCATTGAAAATAAATGGGAAATGGCAATGTCTTCAAGATGAAACCCCAGAGAGATTTGGGTTTGTTTTACACTAATAAAAAAAACTGTATGACATCACTGATGGCACCCTATCAACCATTCATTTTCCAGCCCGCTTATTCCCTTTTGGGGTCAGAGGGGTCTGCCGTTGCCTATCTTTAGCGCACATTGGGCGAGAGGCAGGGGAACACCCTGTACAGGTCACCAGTCCATCTCCGGGCAACAATCACACTTAAGGGGAATTTAGATTATCCAAATAACCTAACCACACATTTTTGGGATTGTGGAGCACTGGGAGAACAAGCAAACTCCTTCCAGGAAGGGCAAGCCTCGATCCGACAACTTTCTAACTCTAAGGGCACAGTACTACCCACTGCTCCGCTGTGCCGCCCCCTAGCAACCAAATTTTCTGAAATTTGGCTTCTGAAATTTCATTTTAGCTTTGGTAAATGATAAAGACATGGGGATTGGTTTATATAACTTATAGTGAAAAGGGGAATATATTGTCACTGACCCCATCATAGCAACCATTTTGGCATATCACTATCTCAGCTAAGGAAAATCAGATGGGGGTTGTTTATATTAGTCATATTGGCATGGGGAAATTTGTATGATGGGACTGACTCCTCCAGAGCAACCAAAAATGATTCCTTGGTAACCACTCTATTTTGCAAAACAACAACAAAATTACTTTATAATGGCACCTTTACACGTTATAAATGAATATTTAGCTGTCTAGTTTTAATTTGAAATTGTCTAGTTTGTTTATCAGACGAATCCTCTGCAAAAAGCCACTGTCTTACCACATGGCATGCAAACAATAAATAAGGTTTCTGATTAAACCTTAGAATTTTACCCAGTGCATTTCTGTCAGAACCACTTCACATTCTGCTCCATGGGAAAAGCATTTGGAATGACCCAGACATTTTGGAAGGACATGGCACTATCCATTACATACACATTACTCAGTCCTTCCCAGAGAGTACATTTTAATCTGTTGTCTATCTATTTGGACATAAACTAGTATAATTCGACTTTGCAATACAATAATAAACGCAGGACAAGATACTGAACATGCATCTGTGCTTATGTTAAACACCCCAAAGTGGGAACCATTGCACACAGCAGCAGATGTATTTTATTACTTGCCACAGAACTGTCAACAAGAACATTAGATTCTCGTAAAGCTGAAGTATGCTGATGTTCTGTCCTCTAAGCGTCCATGAACCATGTAGAATCCTGATAGGGATGATTGGAAAAGACAGAAACGCCACTCACCCTCTAAACGGCGTCTTTCAATCACCATATGTTCACTAATACTTTTTATAATGGTTTATGGAGAACCATACTCAATTCCCTGGCTTGAGACAGGTAACACTCATCGTTTGGGATCTACGAACTACATATACCACTGTGATACCTGCTTAAGTTAAGTATAAGCTGAAACCCAAAATCTTTCACTTCCCTGGAACCAGTGGTATACCTATTGTATATTGCTTATTTCACATGGTCGCCATTTTAGGAATGAAAGAGAGGCTCTGGTGGGAAGAAACCCAAAGTAGAGGTAATAAACCATGGCATTTAAAACAAACCTAGAACTACTGCTAAGATCTTTAATCATTTATATTAAAATTGGGCTGAAAATTATGTTGAGCCACAGAGGCTGTTTTATTGAAGGCTACTTCACCGGTATAGGAAGTGATCTATTACATTATATGATATATTACATTATTTACGCATTTCTATGGTGTCAAAATAGGAACTTGCACAACAGTAAGACATCCCTTATCTTAATTTACCTCATACTAAGTCTGGGTTTCTTCCCATTGATTCTTAAAATGGCAGCTGTGTGAAATAGAATAGATGTTTGGCTGGAAGCCGAGTAAACACTTTAAAAGCATCTTTGTGTATACAATGTTTTGCAAGTTGTGTCCATCCTAGACCAGTGAGAGGAATTGAATCCAATTAGACTGATTTGGTTGCATTAAAATTCTTACGGCCAAACTCTTCGGTCCTCCACTCAGTCTGGTCATTGTTCTGAGGATAATAACCAAACCATCTCCTCTTGGATTCCGAAGTTGAGGAATATATTTAGAAAAAGCTTCTTAGCAATTTCAAATGGAGGATCTGTTAATGGGACAGGAGATGTTCCCTTTAGAACTCTACTCCAAGGTCAGTGACAAAATGTGCTCACAGGTTTGACCAGTGATGATTGGGAATCATCCACAGGGTGGTTTCCTTAGGGTCTTAAAGGAGCCATATTATACAATTTTTATAACAGTTATAATAAATATTTGAGCCCTCTATACTAGCGCTTCTCAATGCAATATTAATTGTGAAAAAAACATCTTTGAATCCCTCAATAGGTTTTGCCTTTACAAAACACAAAATTTACCCCTGTTCCTCCCACAGTGTGGATCCATTTCATGCAAATATTGTAGGGGTTTGAAATCAAGAATGTGTTTATTCTTTCTAATGGTGTTTTGTTCACATTATTAACCAATTTCAGGTGTTTTGTGCAATGCTGGTTTAGCATATCTGTTAAATCTAAGCTGGTGATTTGGACGATGTCATTGTTCATGTTTCACTATGGATATTGCCGATGCCCAAATCTCCCAACAATAATGCCTTTTACTTTATAATCAACAGAAGACACACTTCTATGCACTGTTCTTCAGGTTGGGTCTGCAGCATGGGTCAGGCAGCACAGCTGATCTGCATAGAGATAAGCTGTACGAGCGATTAAAGGTAAGTACTATTGGACTTGCAAGGAACATCGAGCTCTTTTCAGCTCACAAAAAAGGAAAACAGGTTTACACAGAAACGCATGAAAGATTTTCAACATGTTTTTGATGAGGGATCGACATTAGAAGATGCTAGGGATGTCACGACATTAGAAGATGCTAGGGATGTCAGAAAAGATGATTTTGCATAATATGGCCCCTTTAGGATCTTTGCACACTGAAGTCTAAAACGTTTGTTGCATATTTACACAAATATATTTCAGAAAATTTTCAGGTCCACAAACTCGTTTTAACTCATTCATTCATTTTCTGCCCTGTTGTTCCCTTTTGGGGTCACATGGGTCTGCTGGTGTCTATCTCCAGCTCATATCAGGCACAAGGCAAAATGGCAAAAGAAAATGGCGTCTTCATGCAGTAACAGTGAATTTCTGGTAATCTCTCTTTTGCAAAAAAGTAAAGGAAATACTCATCTGATCATGAGAATGCACAGAGTTAAACGAGAGTTATTCCTCCTTATAAAAGAGCTATGAAAATATCCTGAAAAGTGTAACATTAATTTCAGAAATTACGTCCTTCAGTTTTAGAAACGCACATAAAAAAAGTCGACAAATTTCTGTGAATCTCTTGATCCTAAGACTGGCTGTTTGTATAAAGAATGACATTTGTGTGCCAACGGAACCACGGAAGAACCAAAACTATTTGAAACTGCTTCTAGGAAATGGGATAAAAATGGAAAAAAATTAAATGACTAATTATTCTGAGGCAGTATGTTTGTGTATTTGACACAATGAGTGACACAAAAAAAAAATATTTTTGATTGTTCTGTATGAGGGGCAACCTTCTGCTTTCCCTCCCGAATCCCGGAAGTGACTGAACTGCGATTCCTCTACCGGTTGCTTGAGGCTGGCTCTAGAGGTGAGCATGATCTTTTTCACTCCAATGTTAAATTGGCCAACTTTGTGGTTGCAAAATGTATATTTCCACCCCTGGTTCCACTAGTTTTGTTGATTTAGATTTGATCTTAATGAAATCTCTGAGGGTGTGATTTTTCTTTTAATTTCTTGGTTTAAGAGTTAAGCCTTAAAACTTTTAGGGACGTGGTTTCTTGAGGGGCAGATGATTCATCCTCTGCTGTCATTCATTCCAGCTAATTTCATCTGATGAACTTGGCTACTCCTTGTGTTGTTTTTTTACAGTTGATTGCTTCTTTGTGTGCATGCATGCAGGTGTGTGTGCGGTTTCATGCTGTCGTGTATGGTTTTTAGAGATTGACCAATTCATTGCCGGCTGATATATCACAGCGATTTTTGCTATTTTTTTTTTGTATATCCTTTATCCTTTAAGATTATATAATCTTTTTTTGCGGCTAATATCCGCATTTAGTAGCGCCGATTTAAAGTCAGGCACATCCACGGGCAGCCCTGTGTTATTGGTGAGGTAGAATGAGCTGCTGTCGCATATGAAGGAATATATGCTACTAGTAAACTATGAAGAGTTGCTAAAAACTGCTAAATTGCTAAAAAACAAATAGCATTAAGCTAGTGTAGTCCATAGTCTATTCAGCCATCCACGAGCAACAGTGAGCCAAACAGCTCTATGTCTGCGCACATGTCTGCGTGTGCGAGTCTGTGTGTTCGTGCATGCGAAACACAAGAACACATGCAGGCGCAACAAAACAAAAACAACATATTAGTTTTTTTTTTTTAATTAGAGCATATTTTTAATGGTTATTGTATTCTTTGGATTTAAAACTGAATGTGAAGGTAAACTACTGAAATGCTAACTATAAATGTTTCTTCTGTTTAGTAAATGCTGTCTGATGGCTGTTTTTTTTTTTTACATATTTCAGTTTAATTTATTTTTACTTTTAAAGTTGCTCTCATTTATTTTGTGCAGTTTAAGTCACTGTTTCAAAAATTATAGTGTTTGTTCAAAAGTGTTGTGCATCCACTTATTTCTATGACATTTTAGCAGAAAACAAAGCGGAAATAATCCTGATATCAACACAAAAAATAGGCAAAAAAAAAATAATCAAAAGCATTTATCGGCCATTGGCTGACCCTGACTTCTAAACATTGTCTATAGAAAACCAATATCGGTCGATCTCTAGTTTTTACACCCACATCTTGCCTCACGATTACCATTGATGCACTTTCAATGGAACCCCTACTTTGAGCGTCATTTCACTTTGCCAGAAACCAAAGGGTGACGTCACTGTAGCTTTGTGTAGCATGTCCAGAAAGAACTGGTTCCACAAAGTCGGCAACTCCATTAATTTCCTTTGAATGGGACTGATGATAATTGACTCATAGATGACGGGCTCAGGTTGAGAAGATTTGTTGTGACTTTTGATAAGAGCATCTGCGCTGAAATCTTGTAAAAATAGTTTGGAGTTGTGCTTTTCTGAGACTTTGAAGATTTGCATGGTTGCTTCCAGTAAACTGTCTATTTTTAAACAGTTGAGAACATTTCACTGTCTTCCTACCAGTCTTCATTTGAGACTGAACTTTTATCATACCAAGTCTCACGCTTTGGGCAATTCTCGCTTACACTGTAGTGGAGATTATGGATTATCTTAATGATAGCTTAGCTTTGAAGGGTCATCATGGCCATTTCAGGGAATCTGAGAAGCACTTTCAGGTTTAGACCCCTACAGGAGTGCAATATCTGGCTGCGACCGTGCCACCTCCTACAGGGCCAAGCATGCTAGCTTTATCTCTCTTGAGTCCACCATTACAGAAAGGTAATTGTGTTTCTCTTGACTAAATCTGTGGTTGCTCTGGTACACCTGTTGTGAGGATTCAATGGCATTGATTTTTCACACTAGGCTGTAAAACCTGTCCGTCACTAACAGCGCAATCTAGATCTCCACAGGGAGGGAGGAGTGCTGGTGTCATTCTCGTGACCCGAAACCCTCCAAATCTGCCCCTTTTCCTTCTCTGTAGACTTAAAACAACAGGTGGTGCCAAGGTTGTTTCTCGTGGTGCCTTTGAATCCCATTCAGAGCCTTCAAATGGATATCACCCAGAAATTTCCTGAGGCTGTTTTTTTTTTTGAATCACCAAAAAGTACACAAAAAAATAAAATAAATGTGAGTGGGAAATGATTTATGTAGAGAAAATATGTGTTTGTCCTGGATATATAATTTAAAGGATCTGCAATATATATATATATATAAAAGAATATATAAAGAATTTTAAATGTAGTAAAAGAAAACTGTGCCATATTCAAAACATACAGCAATTAAATATGAAAAACATTTATTTATTTGTGTTAGTGAATTATTTTGGGCCTTTACTCGATGGGATGGGGAAGAAAGACAGGAAGTTAATGGGTAAAGAGACTGGGAAATTATAGACATGCTCTGGACTAACAACTAGTCATCGCCTTTAATCCATGGATGGAGCTGCGGGTTTCAGTTGCATCATGTCAGCCTGAAAATCTTAAAGACTTGGAGGGGATCTACAGAGTAATGTGACAAAATATCTCTTGAGATGTGAGCAAACATCTGTCCTCTGTGTTTGCCAACAAGGCTAATGGCTCAGAATCAGAGACGTGGAAGACCAAAATGATTTGGCTGAAATAAATATATAAATAAAGTTAAAAATAAATGCATAATTAAATGAATACAGCAAATAGATAAACATATGCTTGTCTAAATAGATTCCCAGATACATATAAAGAGTTTTGGTTCACGATAAACACCATAAAAAAAAATAATAAAAAAAATGTAAAGTTCCTAATCAAGGAGTTCTGACACTGTTTAACTGATTTATTCTGGAACCAGCCACATATTCAATATCAATGTTGTTTGTTAAAATTTTCTATTGAAAAAAAAAAACACAATATTGATGTGAAACCACTTAATCAAAATGGAGCTATGGTGTTTGGGGGGGAAAAAACTCTTCTTTTAATTATAATAAAAGAAATGCCATTAATGTATAAATTCACCACATTCATATATGTATGAATGGGACAAAAAAAATTATTCATTCATTCATTTTCATTCCCGCTAATTCCCTTTTGGGGTCACGGGGGTCTGCCGGTGCCCATCTCCGGCACACATTGGGTGAGAGGCGGGGGTACACCCTGGACAGTTCGCCAGTCCATCACAGGG